>JAWQFJ010025521.1:0-22500 GCA_034096865.1 Theodoxus fluviatilis | reverse complement strand
TACAAATCTAAGCAGACATGCATTAAAGGCAGGGGTTTTGATATGTAAACATGCCCCCGTCTGGTGACGCTGGTGAAACAGTCCCATTACCAAAGTCCCCCCTCTCTTGCGTCGGCTGACATTACGCCCCGTTTCGAGGTGGGAGTGAGCTGGCCGATAGCAGTGTGACTGTTATTAGAGAGCACTAACGTCTAGACCTACAGAAACGGCAGCCTCACGTCAGACTGTGTGCGCGGCACCCTAAGTGTATGGGGATGTATACGTTTATTCTTTCATTAACGCCTCATTTAAACGTCATCATCGCCTGCTGCGATATCTTCAAAGTCTTTTTTCTTCTTCCTTTCTTTCCTTTTCCTCTTTGTACTCTCTGACCCGTCTTTGTGTGAAATTTTCTCGAAGCGCGGTGCAGTCGTTGTTTTCCTGTCCTTGGTGACCCGTCTTAGTACAGATTGCAGAGCCTCAAGCTTCGAGAAGGCTTCTGCTCGTTTTTGTTTACTTCTACGCATTCCACGGCTATCATAATTCTTCCACTGCAATAGTTTGTTCTTGATATTTGTTAAAATCCTGTCCCATTAAGCCTTCCTCCACCCCCAGATCTTTCATCTACATTCCTTTTCTTTTGTCGTGTCGCTTTTCCACCACCTTCCCATGACTCCTGTTATTTAATTATATCTGTGCAGATGCCCTTCAGGATGGCATTTTTGGACGCCACCAGCACCTCCTCCTTCCTCCTTCTCCTCCCTTTTCCTCTTCCTTCTTCCTCCTCCCTCCGTTTTCCTCCTCCTCCCTCTTCCTCCCTCCTCCTTCTCTCTCCTCCTTCTCCCTCCTCCTTCTCCCTCCTCCTCCTCCCTCCTCCGCCTCCTCCCCCCTCCGCCTCCTCCCTCCTCCGCCTCCTCCTCCTCTACAATATGTCTTGCATACTTTGTCTCTGCTTCTCTCTCTCTCTCTCTCTCTCTCTCTCTCTCTCTCAAAAATCCCACAAACACAAATAGACTGTGGTTTGAGGTGACGTAGACAAAATGATCAGAGAGGAAATGAAACGAAAGAGACTTGAAATTTTCGCAACAGATTCTATACTTTTGCAGGAAACAAAAGCAACGACAGCAGGCTACCCTCCTGAGAGTAGAGGGAAATCTGGGAAGCATCAGTTCGGGTGGGTCGGAGCCTTATCGTCGGGGGCGACGATTTCCTCAAGACTGGCGACATTAATCCCGGAGAGCCCATTTTCCTCTCAAGGCGAACCTTTTGCTCCCGTGTTTTCCTGGGCAATCAGAATGTTATCGCCTGCCGAGCCCCTGAGAAAACTGTCTGCATCCCTAAACAAAATCTCTGGGTTATTTCGACCCCGACAGAAGGCGGCAAAATGGACGCAGCGCCCCCTAGAGTTTTTTCCTCTCTCTCTCTCTCTCTCTCTCTCTCTCGCCTCTGCAGGATGCCGTGTGGTAGAAATACGCCACGCAGAGATGCACTCATATGCACCAGTGATACGTTTCTGTAATCAATGATATCAGTAACGGCTATCAGTTACACTAGTGACATACTTATGATATAGATCATTTTGACGATGGTACTAAAACTGACTCATTATGGAGAAGAAATATTAAGAAGGCTGATTTGCAAGAAGGAATGTATATGCTTCTTGTCTGTTTTCCCAGCGGTTGATTATAGTGTTAAT
Organism: Theodoxus fluviatilis; assembly: GCA_034096865.1. NCBI lineage: Eukaryota > Metazoa > Mollusca > Gastropoda > Cycloneritida > Neritidae > Theodoxus > Theodoxus fluviatilis. Next base: position 20,825 of record JAWQFJ010025521.1, on the reverse strand, counting down.
TCAAGAAAGATATATTATTCTTGCAAGGGTAAGCGTTTTGTTGACTCTGATGGACAACTTTATTTATTAAATAAAAAACAAAACGAATCTTGAGAAGGATAACTTTTAAATCATAATTCATGATGTATTCATGCTTTTACAATAACATTAACACCTGCCAAAGAACAGTATGAAAGTAATATATATCTAACTCTTTCTCTCTGTCTCTCTGTCTCTCTCTGTCTCTGTCTCTTTCTCTGTCTCTCTCTCTCTATCTCTGTCTGTCTGTCTGTCTGTCTCTGTCTGTCTGTCTGTCTGTCTGTCTGTCTGTCTGTCTGTCTGTCTGTCTGTCTGTCTGTCTGTCTGTCTGTCTGTCTGTCTGTCTGTCTGTCTGTCTGTCTGTCTCTCTCTCTCTCTCTCTCTCTCTCTCTCTCTCTCTCTCTCTCTCTCTCTCTCTCTTTCTCAGTGTGTGTGTGTGTGTGTGTGTGTGTGTGTGTGTGTGTGTGTGTGTGTGTGTGTGTGTGTGTGTGTGTGTGTGTGTGCGTGCGTGTGTGTGTGTGTGTGTGTGCGTGCGTGTGTGTGTGTGTGTGTGTGTGTGTGTGTGTGTGTGTGCGTGCGTGTGTGTGTCTAGTGACAAGGCCTTAAATAAATTTCAATATATGGAAGTAAATGCTGATAAACGAATCTTACGTTCTGGGTCAAGAGGTGTTTTTTTTCCATGTATACATTTTGTGCAAATGAAAATGGTAACTAGGGCGGAAACAAATGTAAACAGAGGAATAGCATACTCGGAGGAAGAGGTGTTCTCTCTGTCATACTCACCCGAAATTCATTCGTTTCATCCATTTGATCCATACACACAAGCTTACGTCATAAGCCTATGTCCTTGTCGAGATTAAATGGAGAATTTCTTCCACAGAATTTCGCTCGAAAGCTCGAAAAGAGTTTATCCGCTCGATGCAGTTTCTCCTGCAAACGTCACTACAAAAAGTGCAGCGAAAACGCGCCCTGGGAAGTGTGCGTTATTAACGTCCTAGAACCCCACAGCGCTTAATCGCACTATCTGATGCGAGACTGCACTCGTTGAATCGCTCCACCTTCACTACGGGCGAATCCTGGGCACGCACTTTCCTACAGTGGGAGCCCACTGCGTTTATAAACATCGAATCCGAAACGGCGACGCTTGAATTTTGTAGTTGATCTCCAGCTGTGTCGGTTGTGATAATCGATACGATTACTCCAAATTGTCTGGAAAAGAAGTGGTCTTTGCAAGTGATATTTGGTATCTGGAAGACTCAATTCAGATCTTTGGACAAACAACTTAATGTATTCTAAAATGCGTGCCGGTGCGTGGTTGGCTGTTTTGACCCTTCGTTCATGATACGTTTTTGCCAATTGATTCAACAAGTGATATATTCCTCAAAATGGTCGTTTGGATTTGTATTTATTGAGACTGCATAACGCGTGCACGAACTGCAGTTCGTAAGACAATCCGAGCTGGGTGCATGAGACACATCTTCAATCTAAAGTAGAAATGAATAAGAGAAACAATGAAAAATCAGTTCATTTAAACAGACAATTTTTCGAGTCATTTATCGCCTGCGAACTCGGTGAACAAAGCACAGAACCAGTCTGATGTTTTTTGCATGCACAATGGCAATAATTCACGTGTTCGTAGAAGACGCTTAACTTTTATGAAGCTGTGTTCTCTCAAGCGCGATACTCAATGCATATTTGTGCATCAGCCCTAATCAAAAGCTCAGCACGATCGGGTGAGAATCAGACCTGCACGTGAAAAAGGCAAAAATGTTAGAAGCAACGAGGTAAACGATGTACTGCCTTTAAGACCGCCGGAAAAAGACACCCATAAAACTGCATGTGACGTTTATAACAACAGCATAGCTCTTGCTTTGGCAAACCCAGGGGATCAGAGAAGTCCTGAGCGAAGCATTTCTTAAGTAGTTTGGGTCCCTACTGCAACCTGGCGTGTGGAGGGTGGCCTTTGCAGGTAGGACCCCCCTGGAAGTGTTTGAAGCTGCCGACGCTTCAGTTAAGGCACGGAACCGCTGCCAGTAGATCACCGGAGGAGACATCCAGGCGATAAGACAAGACAGGCTCGTAGCTCTGAAACTCAAGTATTTCAATCTCCCCAGGCCTTCTGGAGACCCTCACTTCTCCAGCAGGTTGAGATGCCTTTTGCGCAGGTGGATCGTAGAACTCCCTGCTTTGAAGCTTATTAGATTGATTATGGACAGGTAAACTCAATGGAATCATCTCTCTCTCTCTCTCTGTCTCTCTCTCTCTGTGTCTCTCTGTCTCTGTCTCTCTCTCTCTCTCTCTCTGCATTACGAAAAGGTGGGTACTTCAGTAGAAGTGTCAGACGCCTTTATTAAATGGAAATATATAAAAAATGATCGATGAAGGTGGAATTAAAATATTGTGCATGCATATTGCAAAACACAGCTCACGTGTGTGTGTGTGCTCGAATGAAAGCATGACTACTCAAACCATGTTTTACCATAAAATTATTCCTAACGAGAGAGGGCATTATCAAATAACCAAAAAATTCACATCTCTGGACAGATTTTGCGTAAGATTCATCCTCACCGTAGACATTTTCAAGTTCAAATTCAAACATTGCAACTCTTTGTGCAACATGACGAACAGATGACAGTTTCTTTTCATTGATGCCTTGTGGCATCCAATTCAACCTTTCTTCCCCCTTGATCACATCAGCAATCTTCTCAGTTGGTGGCAAATGTTCGTCAGCTTTCCCCTATTTCATTCGACACATCTGCACTTTATGAAAGAGAGCGAAATCACTGGCCTTAAAAACAGATTCAGATAAGTGTGCTGGCTGAACTAGGAAGGTCTATTTGGGGAGAGTGAGGGGATTGAGAACGATGAGACCAACAGGAAGTGCGCTGGCTGAACTAGGAAGGTCTATTTGGGGAGAGTGAGGGGATTGAGAACGATGAGACCAACAGGAAGTGTGCTGGCTGAACTAGGAAGGTCTATTGGGGAGAGTGAGGGGATTGAGAACGATGAGACCAACAGGAAGTGTGCTGGCTGAACTAGGAAGGTCTATTGGGGAGAGTGAGGGGATTGAGAACGATGAGACCAACAGGAAGTGTGCTGGCTGAACTAGGAAGGTCTATTGGGGAGAGTGAGGGGATTGAGAACGATGAGACAAACAGGAAATGCGCTGGCTGAACTAGGAAGGTCTATTTGGGGAGAGTGAGGGGATTGTGAACGATGAGACCAACAGGAAGTGCGCTGGCTGAACTAGGAAGGTCTATTTGGGGAGAGTGAGGGGATTGAGAACGATGAGACAAACAGGAAATGCGCTGGCTGAACTAGGAAGGTCTATTTGGGGAGAGTGAGGGGATTGAGAACGATGAGACCAACAGGAAGTGCGCTGGCTGAACTAGGAAGGTCTATTTGGGGAGAGTGAGGGGATTGAGAACGATGAGACAAACAGGAAATGCGCTGGCTGAACTAGGAAGGTCTATTTGGGGAGAGTGAGGGGATTGAGAACGATGAGACCAACAGGAAATGCGCTGGCTAAACTAGGAAGGTCTATTTGGGGAGAGTGAGGGGATTGAGAACGATGAGACCAACAGGAAGTGCGCTGGCTGAACTAGGAAGGTCTATTGGGGAGAGTGAGGGGATTGAGAACGATGAGACCAACAGGAAGTGCGCTGGCTGAACTAGGAAGGTCTATTTGGGGAGAGTGAGGGGATTGAGAACGATGAGACCAACAGGAAGTGTGCTGGCTGAACTAGGAAGGTCTATTGGGGAGAGTGAGGGGATTGAGAACGATGAGACCAACAGGAAGTGTGCTGGCTGAACTAGGAAGGTCTATTGGGGAGAGTGAGGGGATTGAGAACGATGAGACCAACAGGAAGTGTGCTGGCTGAACTAGGAAGGTCTATTGGGGAGAGTGAGGGGATTGAGAACGATGAGACAAACAGGAAATGCGCTGGCTGAACTAGGAAGGTCTATTTGGGGAGAGTGAGGGGATTGTGAACGATGAGACCAACAGGAAGTGCGCTGGCTGAACTAGGAAGGTCTATTTGGGGAGAGTGAGGGGATTGAGAACGATGAGACAAACAGGAAATGCGCTGGGCTGAACTAGGAAGGTTCTATTTGGGGAGAGTGAGGGGATTGAGAACGATGTAGACCAACAGGAAGTGGCGCTGGCTGAACTAGGAAGGTCTATTTGGGGAGAGTGAGGGGACTGAGAACGATGAGACAAACAGGAAATGCGCTGGCTGAACTAGGAAGGTCTATTTGGGGAGAGTGAGGGGATTGAGAACGATGAGACCAACAGGAAATGCGCTGGCTGAACTAGGAAGGTCTATTTGGGGAGAGTGAGGGGATTGAGAACGATGAGACCAACAGGAAGTGCGCTGAACTAGGAAGGTCTCTATTGGGGAGAGTGAGGGGATTTGAGAACGATGAGACCACCAGGAAGTGCGCTGGCTGAAACTAGGAAGGTCTATTTTGGGGAGAGTGAGGGGATTGAGAAACGATGAGACCAACAGGAAGTGTGCTGGCTGAACTAGGAAGGTCATATTGGGGAGGTGAGGGGATTGAGAACGATGAGACCAACAGGAAGTGCGCTGGCTGAACTAGGAAGGTCTATTTGGGGAGAGTGAGGGGATTGAGAACGATGAGACCAACAGGAAGTGTGCTGGCTGAACTAGGAAGGTCTATTTGGGGAGAGTGAGGGGATTGAGAACGATGAGACCAACAGGAAGTGTGCTGGCTGAACTAGGAAGGTCTATTTGGGGAGAGTGAGGGGATTGTGAACGATGAGACCAACAGGAAGTGTGCTGGCTGAACTAGGAAGGTCTATTTGGGGAGAGTGAGGGGATTGAGAACGATGAGACAAACAGGAAATGCGCTGGCTGAACTAGGAAGGTCTATTGGGGAGAGTGAGGGGATTGTGAACGATGAGACAAACAGGAAGTGTGCTGGAGAGAAAATGACGACTAGGTGCGGTGGCATGCGTGGAATGAGAGAAGAAAGGACAGACGAAGCTGGGCACCAATCATCTATCACAATAATACCCCTGGAGAGACACTTGTCCCTCAGGGAGGTGGAAGGATTTCTCTTTCATTGTCCAGTATTCAATCCCCTGTGGGGTGGGGGGTGAGACTGGACCCTCTGTGGGGTGGGGGGTCGGGGTGGGGGGTGAGACTGGACCCGCTGTGGTGTGGGGGGTCAGACTAGACCCCCTGTGAGGTGGGGGTCAGACTAGATCCCCTGTGGGGTGGGGGGTCAGACTAGACCCCCTGTGAGGTGGGGGTCAGACTAGATCCCCTGTGGGGTGGGGGGTCAGACTAGACCCCCTGTGGGGTGGGGGTGAGACTGGACCCCATGTGGGGTGGGGGATCAGACTAGACCCCCTGTGGGTGGGGGGTGAGACTGGACCCCTGTGGGGTGGGGGGTGAGACTGGACCCCCTGTGGGGTGGGGGGTCAGACTAGACCCACAGCGTCTCCTACGCGATTCATAAAAGGTGATGACTAGAGAAATCGAGCCTTGGCGTGCACCTACTCTGATCTTGTGGTCCATGGCCTTACATAGCCTACAAAGGCTGATAGACTTTGAAACTCCATCCATTCATCCATCCATCCATCCATCCATCCATCCATCCATCCATCCATCCATCCACCCACCCACCCACCCATCCATCCATCCATCCATCCATCCATCCATCCATCCATCCATCCATCCATCCATCCATCCGCCCACCCACCCATCCACCCATTCATCCACCCACCCACCCAACCCACCCATCCCACCCATCCATCCATCCATCCATCCATCCATCCATTTATCCACCCATCATCTAGTCATCCATCCATCTATCCACCCATCATCTAGTCATCCATCCATCCATCTATCCTCCCATCATCCATCCATCATCCATCCATCCATCCACCCACCCATTCACCCATTCACCCATCCATCTATCCATCCATCCATCCATCCATCCATCCATCCATCCATCCATCCATCCATCCATCCATCCATCATCTATCCACCCATCATCTATTCATCCATCCATCCATCCATCCATCCATCCATCCATCCATCCATCCATCCATCCATCCATCCATCCATCCATCCATCCATCCATCCATCCATCCATCCATCCATCCATCCATCCATCCATCTATCCACCCATCATCCATCCATCCATCCATCCGCAAATCTCTTGAGTGATTCAGACGCTTTGTACTAGGCTTCAGCGAATGACGAAGTGAAAGGAAAGGGTTGACAAATCGGTGAAACGGCGTTTGAATATATATATTTGAATATGAAGGCCACATCACTTGCAGACACATTTCTGGCAACTATGCTGTTTCCATAAGAAATATCCCGCCTGGAAGTCGCAAATAAGTTTTCAGTGTGCTCAAACGTGACACTTTTCTTGCAACTATGCCATTTCCACAGGAAATATCGCGCTCGCAAGTCCCAAAAACAGTTTTTTTAATGTCTGTCAGACACTTCCTCAAACATCCAATCAGATGGATTTCTGCTTGTGACGTAGCCGAAGACGTGTCCAGCCAGATGGCCTCATGGCGGTCTAGTCTCGCTCGAAACAAAACTTCTGTGCCTTCTGCAACTTTGTCTTTCAGTTGTAGAATGTCCTGACGCATAAACATGAATTTCTTTACATTTCTACATCACTGTATCTTTCTAATGTGTGCAGTTTACAGAGAAAGACCCGTCGTCAGCAAAAGATGCACAGCTGACTCGATCGAGTCTGAAGAGAATCAAACACCGCCATGTTGAACAACTGGGTAGAAGTGGAGCTCATAACGGATCTAGGATGCGATTTCACTCACCATAGGATGTTTTTCTCATTTTGTTTGTAGGAAACTGGTTGGTTGAGTTGTAAATCGAAAGGATTACCACAATCATTATGTCCACGATGTTACGGGGAAACTTGGAGAGACATCCATCAAGACACTCAGCGTTGTGTCAATACAAATGGCCTAGTGGTAGCATGCGGACTACCTTGTGGGAGTCCCGAGCTTTGTTTTCCTACAGATGCTCTCGTGTGAAGTTTAAAACAGTCCACCAGATCTCATTTAGCTGTTTTGCAGGATACAAAGACATGTCGTGGAAGGCCTTGAGGTACACAGTCAGTAATAGTGTCACTTCTCAAGGCTAAGGTTGAAAGGAGAGGAGAGGTGTGTTGAGATGGAATGAAAAAAAAAGTGAAAGGACGGAGTCTACGCCATCATGACACGTCGTTGTCTTTACATACTGGACCCCCTTTGAGTTGGGGGTAGAATAGACCCACCGTGTCTCCCTGCGCGATTCATAACAGGCGAATGAGTAGGGAAATCGAAATGTTGGGAAAGTGCTGGAATGTACTACAACATCGTGGTATCTTCGAGCTTTGACGCCAGTCTCCTTGACTTTGTCGTTGCTTAGTGATGGGACGTCGTCAGGGTGATTCGTTTTCCGAAGTGTCACGTGACGTCGTTCGAGCTACTTCAAAGACAATCGAATGCATTCTCGTTGTTCAGGAAGGTTCTGGAAGTTATAAAGAGTATATAAGGTGAGCGAACGCAGGACCGAAGAAGGGGAGAGCGCGAGCAGAACACAGCCATGGTGTTGCTTATTACCGACTGTATCGACCCATGAATAAAGTTTTTTTCCAAAGAGACCACCGGATTTCCTGGATGCCGACTTCCCGCCGCAAGCTAGAAGAACCCCACATAGAGACAGGACTTTATGAAGACGACAAGTAGCAACAGAGACAGGCTCCTACTCTAAGCAGCTCCAGTTATTTTGTAATCAATGACCTCACATAAACTTTGTAGGCTGGTAGACGAGAAAACTCCAGTCAGTCAGTCAGTCAGTCAGTCAGTCAGTCAGTCGGTCTATTCATTCGTTTCACACTTGAGGTCGGAGTGGGTGGAAAGGTGAGTGGAGATGGCGTAGAAAGGGACAGAGGAGTGGAGGGAGGGGGAGGAGATGTGGAGGGGTGGCGATGAAACCGCGGTGGAGGTGATAGCAGGGTGGGACGAGGAAGAAGGTACTAGAATTTCAAGAAGAGAAACCCTCCAAGGTTACAGAACAATCAATCAAGGCCATTCATCATACCCCTTTGTAGCCTCAGGCCATCCTCGCTTTCTCTGTTCTTCATCCTGGAAGACCTTCATCACCTGTGTCAACCACACCCTCACAATTCTCTCCCAAACTTTCAAAACCACCGCATTGTGCGCCTTGATGGCATTTTCAGGTGATGTCCGAAATTCTCACCTGCACATATTCTCGTAAATCACCGACTCGTATCGGTGACGTTCTACCTTCGTGCTGGGTCCTTACCTGCCACATTGTGAGCAGTCGCTGCCAGGTAACGAGCAAGGCAATGCTAAGCCCGTAGGGGACATTGGAGTAGAGATTTTACGGACACACCTGCGCCGAACACAAAACGGCTCAAGTGTCGGATTCACCTGCGGAGAAGTCCATCAAAACCGCCGGAGCGAGACAGTGATAAAAGCCCTCCAGCTAGAACCTCGCCATTCTCCCCCCAAAGCAGGAAAGCATTTCCTATTCCACTTTTTGATAGATGGGAAACGAGCAGGATTATGCTTTTGAACTGCCGGTCTTTCTGAAGAGCATATCGGAAATTAAAACGAGTCACGCTTCCCAGAAATACATTTTCTTTGTGTGGAGTGAGAAATGGCTGCAGCATCATTGTCGTCCTCATTGACCCTAACCCGACGCATTTTCTTATGTTCTCTGCGTTTTGATGTGTTCGTACACTCCTTCCGTTCCCGAGATTGATGTTCATTTTATGCCCGTAACTCTCCGCTCACATCACATCCGATGTTGTCTGGAGACACCATCATCACAATGAATAACAGGGTCGTCACCGACGTGGTCACACGTACAAAACCTTCTCTTTTTTAGCCAGTGCTTAACACACTCCCTATTCTAATCTTTTCGCCAGAAATCCTTGGTGGTGTACATGTGCGAATTTTGCGCGATGGTGCAGAGCTGTGGTATGAAAATCGAGATTATTGAAGTTACTGCACCAGTTGAATGGCATGCTCATTGCATTAACTGAATATAACACAAGGAAAGATGGGGTCGTGTGGTACTCTGACTGTCGAGAAAATTAAAAAAACAAGCAACTATCGACATAGAATCTTCCAATTTTCGGGTACGGTATGATAAGAGAGGGGAAAACATTCTACGAACTCTTTCGACGGCAGGCGAAGTATCTAGTGGACTAGAAGGGGGGGGGGGGGGGGGGGGGGAGGACATCCACTGAAAAATGGCCTGCAACAAGAAAAAGGAACAGTGAGTATAATATGTTGCCTTTTGAGCCGCTCGGGGATTACTTCTACAGAGTCCTACATAGAGCTGAGTCAAGGCGAGGTGTGCGAATGCAGACGGTGGACGTGGGCAGGAAAGGGGAAGTCACCTGTTTGGGATCGAGGGGAGAGATCGAGCGCTTTCAGAAGTCTATCGGGCCTCTCCCTCACGAATCCACAGTTGCTGGGAAGCAGATGCGGTCTACGTTGTTGCTGAACACTGGTCTCTGGATCTCTGGACAATGGCGGAGAACGTATGCAGGTGTCGACAGCGGAGTTGCCTGCCCCTTTGTAGGCTTACGCAGCGTCCACCCCCTCGTGGCTTGGGGGTAAGAATAGACCCCTTTGTGGGTTGGGGGTAAGAACAGACCCCCTTGTGGGTTGGGGTAAGAATTGACCCCCATGTAAGTTGGGGGTAAGAATAGACCCACCGCGTCATACAAGATGATTTGGAAAAGGTTAATAATTAGGGAATCGTCACTTAACCTGTTCTTACTCTAACCAGCTCTAGTGATTGTTCGTGGTCAATGGCCTTATATAGCTTACAGAGGCTGATAGGCCGTAAACCTCCATTTCTTCCTTCTTTCATTTATTCATTCCTTTCACTAAGTCAACACATTTTGAAAATTGTCATATGAATGTGGCTAAAAACCATCACAGGCTGACTGTCAAGCGAAGATACAGATAAGATGTTGCTGTATGTGATTCAGCTTTCAGTTTTTTGTTCAGTAGCGACCCGTTACTACAGTGCGATGTTTTGGCAGCCAAAGCCGTATTGGTTTTTGAAACAGAAAAATTGCTCTGCCAGACGTGATCTATAAATGACGACTGAATGATAAATCTCGTTGAACTTTTGGCGGATTTGAACGTGAGCATAGTACTAGAATGGAGTGGAACGGAGTTTTACCGTCTCTCAGCCTCTGTGGGCTATTTTTAGGCCAAAATCACTGGAACTGGTCAGGGCAAGTCGAGACTCAGTTCCCCTTGGTAATCACCTTTTATGAACGGCGAAGTAAAACTCGATGGATTTATTCCTACCTCCAACCAACAGGGGTGAAACACACACACACAAGCACGCACGCACGCACGCACATATGCACGTAAGCACACACGCACGCACGGACGCATGCACACACACTAACACACTAACACGCACACACACGCACACACGCACGTACGTACGCACACACACACACGCGCGCATGCACGCACACACACTAACACGCACACGAACGCACACACACAAGGACACACACGTACACGCAAACGGACAGACACATACGCACACACATGCACGCACACACACGTGCGCGCACACACACACACACGAACGCACATACATACATACACACGAACACACACACGTGCACGCGCGCATGCATACACACACACACACACACACACCCCCTGATATGTGAGCAAGAGATTAATTCTTCAAAGGACTGAGACTGTATTACTAATAGTATTAGAAACATATCTGGTAGCTGATTCTGATGAGGCTTAAGCCGTTTCCAACATTTTGCATTTGCGCCACATAACTTCTAAAGGGTAACACACGCCGGTGAATATATCTGGTAAATCAAATTGTGCCTGGAATATCTATATATAGATAGATATATACCACGCATCTTTCTTGGATCTTGCACGCAGTTGTTTCTCTCTGTTCATCTTTACTCACAGTCTTTTAACACAAATTCGTAACTCAATACTACAATTTCCCTCCATTCATCTCTCAGGGTTTCTCCCATCATCGACACTTCTACTCTCTCTCTCTCTCTCTCTTTCTTTCTTTCTCTCTCTCTCTCTCTCTCTCTCTCTTTCTGACTCTCTCTCTCTCTGTCTCTCTCCTGTAGCTCTCTCTGGATCTGTCTCTCTCTCTCGATGTTTGTCTCTCTCTCTCTCTCTGTCTCGGCCTCTCTCTCTCTAGTCTGTCTCTCTCTCTCTCTTCTCCGTCTCTCTCTCTACATCTGTCTCTCTCTCTCTGATCTCTCTCGTCTCTCTGTCTATCTCTCGCTCTTGTCTCTCTCTGGTCTCTCTCCTGACGTCTCTCTCATCCCTGTCCTCCTCTCTCTCTCTGTCTCTCTCCCTCTGTCTCTCTCGCATCTGTCTGGTATGTCTCTCTCTCTGTGTCTCTCTCTCTGGTGGCCTGCTTCTTCTCGGTCTCTCTCTCTGGGGTCTGTCTGTCTCTCTTCTGTCTCTCTCTATGTCTTCTCATCTCTCTCATGTCTGTCTCTCTCTCTGTCTCTGTCTCTCTCTCTCTGTCATCTCTCTCTCTCTGTCCTCTCTCTCTCTCTGTCTCTCTCTTCTCTGCTCTCTCTCTGTCTCTCTCTCTATGTCTCCTATCTCTCCTCCAGTCTGCTCTCTCTCTCTCGTCTGTAGTCTCTCTCTCTCTCTGTCTTCCTATGAGATTCATAAAAGGCGAATCACTAGGGATATCGGAGCTAAAGTTGCTCTCTTTTTGACCGTCTGACTGGTGAGTTTTCGTGATCAATGGCCTTGACTAGCCAAAAAGTTGATAGGCCGCAAGACTACCCTTCATTCATCTGTTCGTACATTCACTCACTTTCACCCCTCTTTCTTATTGTACCTCTTTGTCTGTCTATCATGAACTCGACTGGAATTATTGACCACATCAGCCTTTTCATTTGCTCTCTTTTGCACCCGTCATAATCAAGACTTCTCTCCGCATAGTTTATCAGCTAGAACAGTGCCAGCATTTGTCATGAGACTTGAAAATCCTTGGAATGCCACTTCATTAGCATTATGAAGCCACCCCGCTGGGAACACGGGACACTCCCGACCTACATAGATGCACAGACTATCACTCTCATAATTCATACCCCAGCCACCTTGCCTACCACCACCACGACCAACAGCCCCCCCCCCCGCCCCCCCCCCCCCCCGCCCCCCCCCCCCCCCGCCGCCCTCCCTCAGCCCCACGTCATCGCGAACGTGGTCTGAAGGTGTTGTTGGAGATAAAGAGGGAGAGAGCACTCTCGAGAGTATCAGTCCAGCACCAGACCATTTTTACTTTATCATGATTGCGGCTCCCGAACAGTGCAGCATCTGCCACGAATGTAGACCATTACAGGGCAAGGCGTTGACTTGGTCACAATTACGCAAGCGTACGTGTCCGTGGGAGGCACGGAAGTGGCTGTGATTTGTGGAAATAGCTACAACAGCATGATGGTTTCCCATTCCACGCCACTGAGAAGACACTAACTTATTTGGAGCGAACGCGGTCGGGCTAGAGAGAATCAGCGCGTTAAGGCTTGGGAGAAAGAGAATAACATTGTCGTCAATGTACACACATTGTAGCAAAATGTAAGGATGTCTTCACATCCTATTATGATAAAACTCTGGAGAATCGGAATGATGGTGGTGGGGTGTGAGTGAGATCCGGTTCTGTATCAATAACGAGATACGTCAAAGAAGATAACTCAAGCGTTAGTAGGTATACGTAATAACTCCTCGTTCCTCCACGCTAATAGGATGATTACAAGTGGACATATCAGACATGTGGAGCGGCAGCGAATAAAATTTTCCAGGAGTGAAAGCGCCGTGAGGTTCAGGAACCACCTTGCCGCGAGGGAAGTAATGCCTTGTAGAGTGAGGGTAAGAATACATGTAGACCCACCGCGGCTCCCTACGCGATTCGTAACAGGCGAATAACCAGGGACATGGAGTCTTGACCCACTCCTAACTCTGACCGGCCCTTGTGGTTTTGTACTAGACACCCTTACATATCCTACAAGGGTGATAGGCCGTATCCTTCCTTCCTTCCTTCCTTCCCTCCTTCCTTCCTTCCTTCCTTCCTTCCTTCATGCATGCATTCATTCATTCATTCATTCATTCATCTATTTGTTCATTCATTCATTCATCCATCCATCTATTCATTCATTCAGATAAGGAAGACCTTACTGTGTGAGACAACACCGCCAACCTGAAAATTTGCAAACGTCAGTGAAGATCAATATTTAAAACGACAGACAGTACGGATGAGAACGTTTCTCTCTCTCTCTCTCTCTCTCTCTCTCTCTCTCTCTCTCTCTCTCTCTCTCTCTCTCTAACCGCTCCTCATAATTATTGAACTGACACCAACATCCAGTCACAATCTGTTGGGTTTGAAACCTAGGGATATTTACTCGTACTGATGTGAGGCCAACACAAAACTTTAGAAGCTTGTAAAATGTGTTGTCCATTGGCAGAACTCAACGGGTCAGTCTTATAATTTCCTACGTAATCTTCAAGGACTCGTATAACTGACCGCGCATTTTGAATTTGGAGATGCGTTGACAGTCGTGCACAATCTGTACGTTCGTTTCCTCTTGTAATAGATGTACGTAACGGCTGGAAGCCTTGTTGAAGTTATATCTAAGTTTGCCCGTGCAGGTGTTCGACGGTTATCTGCCAGGTATTGCCCTGCTGCCTGAAAGATTTAAATCAAATTTGTTTTGTAATCCCTTTTTTACTCAGACATGTGTACACATTAGTGAATTTACCAAACTTGCGATTGTAATTTTGTCTCATATTTGTTGTTTATAAATGTACGAGCACCTTGACATTGCTGCATATATGAAAATCTAATGTCGTATCTTTCATTGTGTTGTCATCTTTTTTGGCGAACAGGAAACCATGTGAGCCCTGCTTGTTTGCAATGTTACATTGTGATAAGAAAACATAGTATAGACGACGATCCAATCGCGGTCGCCAGAAGTAGTCACGTGACTTTAATTTTATTAAGTTTTTAAATCTTTGTTTGGTTCAAATTACAGGGACAACAATGATACAGACAAATCACTTTAACATCACCATTTCAGCACTTGCTTATTTCAACATATATATATACATATATATATATAATATCTCAGCAGACAACGACCAAAATTAGTGGGCGTGTGGGTAGATGAGCATATTGGGTATAAGGGGAATAAACAAGAGGGGGAGAGGGGAGAAGCAGACACGTGACATCACGCTTGCTGACGGAAGAAACACGAGTCGGTAACAAGAACAGGACGACAAAGCAGGGAGTGTGTGGTTTTGCAGACGGTTTTACTGCAAGAACTGAGTGGCTGGACTCATGGTTTGATGACAACGATCACTTCCTATTAAACCGGAAACGACCTTCGGTTGCTTTTGATTAGCGATCAATTTGTTTGGAAAACGCGCCTCCGATATCCCATTTTAACCCCCTATGTCTCAGATACTCAGGACACAACATCAGACAGCCTACCTTCCTTGCCATGGAGATAATTTGAAGAATGTGACAACGTTTATTCTTTAGTCTGCCTCAAAGGAACTCGCTTTGGAAAGCTTGTCCTCACTACTCCCAAGTAGCACACCAGTGAGTGAGATCCTTCACACCGTGTGGTCCACGCGCGTAGCACTACAAGCTTGTCCTCACTACTCCCAAGTAGCACACCAGTGAGTGAGATCCTTCACACCGTGTGGTCCACGCGCGTAGCACTACAAGGATGAGTGGCAGGGTAGACCAAGTTTAACAAGACCTTCACAGATGTCGGTCAGTCTTTCGGACTATTTATTTAGTCGTTCATCTGGGTAATTCCTTAGTCTCTGACAGAAAACGCCCTACTGTTTTTACAGGTGTATCGTTTCTCCACCAGACTCCCGTTTTGTGTATTTTCCTCCCTGCCCTCCCGTCCCTGCCTGTCTGTGGGTTTATTGTCAGTATGTCAGTCAATCATGCAGTAGGTAAATTGAACGTCAGTTGTTTAGTTAGTCTACCAGAGAGTCGGTTTGTCAGTCTGTCTCTGCATCTCCTTCACGTCCTTCATCCCCCCCCTACTCTCTCTCTCTCTCTGTCTCTCTCTGTCTCTCTCACTCTCTCTCTCTCTCTCTCTCTCTCTCTCTCTCTCACACACACACACACACAGAGAAAACTCCACTAGGACAAAATAACCATCCATTTTCGTAAACAGACGCTTTGCCGTGTCGGCTGACGCCGCTGTCGAGGCTGGCCGTGTAGGTTTCTCAGTGTAGGTGGTCCTGGTGTCTTCACACTGGTGCCCTGCTCCTGTGTGTTCCTCGCTCGTCTCCCCCCCGAGAAGGGCAGACCCTTTCCTCAGACAGGGCCTTCTTTGTTTGCGTCCCACGACATTGAATCCCGCTCACACCGCTGCCCTGCTTCCGGTCCGCCACGGCGACTGCTACGAGAATGATCTCCCCTGTTTCCCGCCAGCCAATTCGCACGCCAGACGCCAAGTTATGACAAGGTCTCACCCGGAGTACCCGCGTCCCGTGGTTTTGAGGAGGTTGACGGCGACAGCGGCGGCGGTTGAAGTTACGGGTGGCAACTCGGCGTTGTGAAAGACTCCCCCTGCAGCCAGCCCTTGATCTCCTTCCGTTCGGAGCGAGGGCGATCATTACCCGACAAAAGCGTCTGTGAAATCGCCGTATCTCCCGCCACACTTGCGCGCCTTTCTATCTCGGACCGTCTCCTGCCCCGACTGTCAGGGGACGGTCACACTGAGGTGACTCCTCTGCAACGGCATGTAATAAAACCATGCAGATCATTAATGGTGTGGTGTGAGGGGTTTGATTATGATGCCGATGCTGACAGCGGCAACAACAACACAAAAGTTAATAGTGATAACGATGACGATGATGATTACACCACATACAACAATGACGATGGCGAAAGCAATAAAGGCGGCGACGAGGACAACGGCAGCGGTGAATACGAGATAGACGACCGTGCTGCTGCTGCTGTTGCTGCTGATAACGTCAACACCTTTAATGGTAGTTCTGATTGTAACAACATCGTCGATGACGACGACGGCGAGGACGGTGGCGATAATGATGGTGATCATGACGACGACTACAATGATGAAGACGACGAAATCGATGCTGCTGCTGCTGCTGCTGAGGAGGAGGAGGAGAAAGGGGAGGAGGAGGAGAAAGGAGAGGGGGGGGGGGAGGAGGAGGAGGAGGAGGAGGAGGAGGAGGACGACGACGACGACGACGACCGACGACGAGACGACGACAAGGAGGAGGACGAGAAGGTCAACAAAGAGGAATTGCTGGATGCCGTCGCCGGGCATTTGATTCAACGTGACCGAGCCATAACTGTCTCCGCCAGCGGAGAGCGAAATGGCGCGAACTCGGGGAGGTCAGAAAAGAGCGACATTTCAATTACCAGGGAGGCGTTTTATCGGCACGAGATCACACCGCCCGAAATGCCAGGACGAAACCCTTGGACAGTTTTATGTGTGGAGCGAAGAGCACGTGCGACAAGTCATGCACAAAGCAATGGTATCTGTGGAGGTTGACGCCCTTGCTGATAGCAGGAGATGCTCCAGCTGGCAGTTGGCAGACTCCGAGCCTTTGGGTCTTTGCTGGCACGAAGGCAGCATGCGTCGAGGTCATTCGAAGTTCAGGACAGTTGTATACGTAGATGCATCGTTGAGACTGTTAGAAACTTTGTTAGTTGTTATTCCTCGCCAAATAAGCATGGGTCTGTATATTTCAACGTTGTCGCGTTGGAGAGAAATAAAGGGTAAAGATTGAAAGTGTTTTGAAGAACATAGGAATTTCATGCTGCGCAGGGCCGGACCCAGGGGGGGGTTCCAGGGGTTCCGGAACCCCCCCCCCTAGAAAAAGCATGTACCTTGGTTTGAGGTTTTTTTTAAAATATTTTTTGTTGTTGTGTGTCTCCAAAAACAATGCTGCTCTTACCCCTCAAAACAAGGCCCAGAATGCACCAGATTGCACAGATTTTAACCGTTTTTCAATAAATTTCCGGGGGGGCATGCCCCCGGACCCCCCTAGTTTGCGCGCCTGCTTTGCAGGCGCGCGCTCGTGGCTTCGCCACTTCGCTGATTTGTCCCCCCCCCCCCCAACCAAAAAGGAACCCCCCCCCCCACAACTCATTTGGTCCGGCCCTGCTGCGGAATGGTCCTTTAGATACTGTGATTTTCATGTCCCAGACGTTTTACTATTGTGAATGGGTGTTCCCCGACGTTGTGCTCATGAGCTCTTTCTTTGGTACTTTTACACGCTGCCGTACAATATGGCGGCATAAAGCTTACTGTCATGATTATTTTCGAATATTTCCCCCTAAGTCTTCTCGTTGCTTTGCATGAATGTTCTTATGGTTGTTCTTTCGTTGATTATGTATACCTTTGGGACAAATTGTTGTTTATTTGGTCAATGCGGCGAAGATGTCATATTATAAAAAAAACTCAAAATTTTAGTTAAGTTGGAAGGGAAGTGAAGTTCCTGTAAGGACTTTTTGTTTTGTTTTTATATTTGGAACGTCGTAGACGTTGAACCAGAGCTAATGCAGTCATGCAGAGTGGTGTGTGCATCGTAGATGTTTCACCAAGTATCATTCACGCACAGACAGAATTATATGCATGGACTTTTACGGTATATATACTGCAAAGACGGCAGTGTAATTGAATAGAAATGACTGTGCAGGACCAGCATGCTGCGCTCTCATTCACACTATTTGTCGTAAGACTGACGTTGTACGAAGCGAACACTTCTTCAACAACAAACAGAAACAATTCTTTTTTTCAAAACTACTTGCCACTGGGATTATTAAGAATGTGACTGTGCAGGTGATTGCTGGAAAAAGCGACTCAGTCATAAAACGAAACTTCGGTCTCAAGCAACCTGAGATCATGGTGCAGTTCGTCGATTTGATTATCATGTGCATAGTGCAGCCTTTGTGAGGGCGATAGATGACTGATGATCGTGTATACTGTTTGGTGCTATAAATCTTTCTCATATTTCTCGCTCATGCGGAAGAGCCCCGCTTTACATGTGAGAAGGGATTCGGTTGAGTTTATTAGACAATTACTGAAATCAATCGTGTACTGCAATGATCTTTGTGAGACAGGTCCCAGCGAAGGTCACGAGATAGATTTTTTTCGTGCATAAAATAGATTTCGGCTTTTGCAAATTCGCAACACTTCTTATCGTATGAAGTCGCACTTGTTTCCTAAACTTTTATCTTATTCATTCAGCCACAGACGTTAAAAGTGCATTAAAATCATTGATGATCAATGGGGGTATTCCATCGCATAACCATCTACGGATTCATTCGGTATTTGCTTTATCCATTCATGGCTAGTGGCAAATTATGCAGGGGGACAGGACTGGTTATTTCACCCATCCATTTCACACACAAATTATAAAAGAGGCCTATATGGTAAAGAGATAACTGACTATATTCTTTTTCAATTGAAAGGACACATTTCAGAATGAACCAATCCACATGTGGGAACAACCCTAAAACTCTGAGGTTCAATGGCGCAGTGAACATAGTTGCAACGACAGTGATTTCTAGGCGCCCCTGCGCAGTGCTCTACATTCCATTGTACACATCCATGGAGGGTGACCACTTCGGCAGCCAAAACTTAGCCTCTCGATAAAAGGAAATAGAAACTTTTACCACTTTGCACTCAGAATTTTACTTGTCATTTGAAAATATTCCTTCAAGCCACATCTGTATTAAAAACATTTACACCATTTTAATTCCACAGCAGACAGGTTCCTCTCACTATATCTTCTTTGTTAATTTGTGCACAGTAATTATTCACATGTTCACTTGTTATTTGTAAACTATTTCATCTATACTTGCAATGTAAACATGATCATTTTTCCACCACGAGACAGCTTATCGTCACTCCCCCCAAGTTGTGAGTTGTGAGTTTGCCTACAGTTATGGACACTGAACTGTGCTGTCAACAATAGCTACCCTCCATGCACTCTTCATTTCCGGGATTATTTTTAGTACAGTATCTCGACCTTTTTTCACCACCAAGCGTCGCGCTGTTTGCCATGCTCACCTGTCCACCCAACACTTACATTGTACCTGGAGACGTGACCGAGTTTCCAAGGTTCCCAGGCGGGGGCGAGAGCGAGACGGAAATAATGGAGTGGCGGAGTAAACTCTCTGGATCGGCGGTAAGACACTTGTGGCCACTAGTCAGGCTCGTACAGTCGAAAAGTCAGGGAAATGGAGAACAGCTAGGCTTAACCAGTCGAGAACAAGTCTCTTCTTCTCCTTGTTCATCATCGCCTTAGTTGCTTTCTATAAAAACAAGAAGGCGAATGACTATGAAAATCGAGGGTTAACTTGCTCTTACTCTAGCGCCAGTTCGAGTGATGTTGTAGTCAAAATCCAGCAGAGGTGAAATGCCACATAACTCCATTCATCATCATCATCTTTGAAAAAAGACGTTGGCGGTGCTGGCTGTTCTCCAATCAAGGGTAGAGGTGAGAAGGACAGAGGAGAGGAAGGTAGTGGAGTAATCATCGGTGATGATGATGATGATGATGATGTGTGTGTGTGTGTGTGTGTGTGTGTTTGTGTGTGTGTGTGTGTGTGTGTGTTTGTGTGTGTGTGTGCATGTGTGTTTGTGTGTGTGTGTGTGTGTGTTTGTGTGTGTGTATGTGGGTGTATGTGTGTGCGTGTGTGTGTGTATGTGTGTTTGTGTGTGTGTGTTTGTGTGTGTGTATGTGTGTGTATGTGTGTGTGTGTGTGCATGTGTGTTTGTGTGTGTGTGTGTTTGTGTGTGTGTAAGTGTGTGTGTATGTGTGTGTGTATGTGTGCGTGTGTATGTGTGTGCGTGTGTATTTGTGTGTGCCTATGTGTGTGATGTGATGCGTCTGGAATGAGTTATATTGCCATTTCCTGCGTGCATGTACAGAAGTATGCATTTATGTTATCTTTATTAGAGTCAGGGATCAAATATGAGTGCGGAATTCACTTGAGTGAACGAATACCGAAAGAAATATTTGCTCAAATAACAAACATTCACTTGAGCTTTTGTGTCTGTGTACGACAGAGTATTCATAAACGTTGTCTTCTGAGGCAAAGGTAGTATGTCTGAATATAATTTCATTTTAAGTACTTCTGTATTTGCTGATCGTGCCTGAATGAAAGAGAGAAACAGAGGGGAGGAGGGAGGGAGGGAAGGAGGGAGGGAGAGAGAGAGAGAAAGAGAGAAAGAAAGAAGAGAGAGAGAAAGAAAGAGAGAGAGAAAGAAAGAAAGAAGAGAGAGAGAAAAAAAAGAAAAAAGAAGACAGAGAGAGAGAGAGAGAAGAGAGAGAGAGAAAGAGAGAGGCGGTGGGGGAGGGAAGGAGAGAGAGAGAAAGAAAGAGAGGAGAGAGAGAAAGAAAGAAAGAGAGGAGAGAGAGAGAGAGAGAGAGAGAGAGAGAGAGAGAGAGTGATTTCCCGATTTGCTGTAGCAGTGCTCACGTCCCAGTTGCCCTCGATAATGTAAGGTCATTCACGTTTGTGTACCGCTGTAATCACGGACGACAGTTCTCTTTCATCACGACACGATGCTGCGCCGATGAAATATTCGGAGTAAAACAGAGGGCGAAATGTTCGTTAATACGTGATAAGGCTGAAGGCGGATTACCTTATGACCTACAAAGCTGTCTTCTCACAATTCTAACGGGATCCGTCACATCTCCTCAATTTGTTATCTTCTTTGCAGTCTTTTATCGACCTCTCCCG
>JAWQFJ010025520.1:10000-14815 GCA_034096865.1 Theodoxus fluviatilis | reverse complement strand
CCACTCGCTGGCGCTGAACTAGTCTATTTTTAGCGCAGACTTCACTGGCTCACACTGGTATCACAAATACGGGGCAGCGCACAGGCGTGTGTGAGGAAAATGGACCGTACGGGATAATAGGATAATTCCCATCTACAGTACAATGGAAAATATCGGTTACGGAAAAGGTGTATAAATAGCTCGTGGAAAGGCGAGCTTTATGAGAGGAAAGAAAAGGAGAGGGAGAGAGAGAGAGAGGAGAGGAGAGGAGATAGAGGCAGAGCAGACAGAGAGAATCAGAGAGGGAGTGTGTGTGAGAGAGAGAGGGAGAGAGAGAGAGAGAGAGAGAGAGAGAGAGAGAGAGAGAGAGAGAGAGAGAGAGAGAGAGAGAGAGGGGGGGAGGAGGAGAGGAGAGAGGGAGGGAGGGAGAGAGAGAGAGAGAGAGAGAGAGAGAGAGAGAGAGAGAGAGAGAGAGAGAGAGAGAGAGAGACAGAGAGAGAGAGAGAGAGAGAGAGAGAGAGAGAGAGAGAGAGAGAGAGAGAGAGGGGGGGGGAGAAAGGGAGGGAGCGTGAGGGTTGAGTGAGGATAGACGTACAGTAACGCTTCATTGCGAGGATGATGCTTATGTACCTTACCATCTCATTACACAGCTTGTCTGTCGTGATGGTAGTTCTGAGATTTTGGGTAGAGCACGGTTTTACAAAGCTCCAGGATTAGAACAGAATATATCCCATCCAACGTAAGCGAAGAGCAAAGGTTCACCCCTGTCTCGATCAAGTCTTCGAATCGAGCGTGGTTGGTAAATTTCTTTCTCATCAATGCAACTAGTGAAGGTAAAGGTAGTAGTTTTGTATAGCGACTCTACACCAACCCGAGGCGCTCAATCCGTTTTAAACTTAACTACCTGATCACTGGAACACTTGATCAACATTTTACAGGCACCTGACAACAGACAGACACGACGCTCGCAGATGCCAGCACCACCTCCACTTCCCGAGCTGTCTCCTCCACCGTTGAATCCTCTTGCTCATAGATCTTAATTTCGTCTAAATAACATTAGTAGTATTTATTCATACCCCTGTCTATCACAGTTTGAGAAATGTTCTCACTGTCTGGTAAAAATGAGACACAAATGCTGTCCGGAATACAACGCAACGAGTCAGTCGGCGTTCGCGTGGAAGCCATTTTGCCGCCTGCATGTGATACCACGCCAGCTACAACAAGAAAGGGGCATGGCTGTGGATGGGTCAATGGTGGTAAAGAAATGGAGGTCGAGGGTGGAAAAATAGGGGTAGAGGGTAGAGGAATTGGGGTAGAGGGTATATGAATGGGGTAAGAGTGTAAACGAAAGGAGGTAAAGGGTGGAAGAATGGGGGTACAGTATGGAGGAATGGGGGTGGAGTATCGAGGAATGGGGGTGGAGGGTGGGGGAATGGGGGTAGATGGTGGAGGAATGGGGCGACGGTGGAGGAATGTGGATAGAGTGGAAGAACTGGGGTAGAGGGTGGTGGAATGGAGGTAGATGGTAGACAAATGGGGTTGAAGGGTGGAGAAATGTGGATACAAAGTGGAAGAATTGGGGTAGAGGGTGGAACTATGGGGGTAGAGTATGGAGGAAGGGTGTGGAGGGTGGAGGAATGGGGGTAGAGGGTAGAGGAATGAGGGTAGAGGGTGGAGGAATGGCAGTAGAGGGTGGAGGAATTTGGGTAGAGGGTGGAGGAATGGGAGTAGAGGGTGGAGGAATGGGGTTAGAGGGTGGAGGAATGGGGTTAGAGGGTGGAGTTATGGGGTTAGAGGGTGGGGTAATGGGGTTAGAGGGTGGAGTTATGGGGTTAGAGGGTGGAGGAATGGGGTTAGAGGGTGGAGTTATGGGGTTAGAGGGTGGGGTAATGGGGTACAGGGCGGAAGAATGGGGATAGAGAGTGGAAGAATTGGGGTAGAGGGCGGAACTATGGGGGTAGAGTATGGAGGAAGGGTGTGGAGGGTGGAGGAATGGGGTTAGAGGGTGGAGGAATGAGGGTAGAGGGTGGAGGAATGGCAGTAGAGGGTGGAGGAATTTGGGTAGAGGGTGGAGGAATGGGGTTAGAGGGTGGAGGAATGGGGTTAGAGGGTGGAGGAATGGGGGTAGAGGGTGGAGTAATGGGAGTAGAGGGTGGGGGAATGGGGGTAGAGGGTGGAGGAATGGGGTTAGAGGGTGGAGTAATGGGGGTAGAGGGTGGAAGAATGGGAGTAGAGGGTGGAGGAATGGGGTAGAGGGTGGAAGAATGGCGATAGAGAGTGGAAAAATTGGGGTAGAGGGTGGAGGAATAAGGGTAGAGGGTAGAAGAATGGGGGTAGAGGGTGGAGGATTGGGGGTAGAGGGTAGAAGAGTTGGGGGTAGAGGGTGGAGGATTGGGGGTAGAGGTTGGACCAATGGGGGTAGAGGGTGGACGAGTGGAAGTAGAGGGTAGAAGAATGGGGGTAGATGGTGAAAGATTGGGGGTAGGGGGTAGAAGAATGGGGGCAGAGGGTGGAGGAATGGGGGTAGAGGGTGAAAAATGGGAGTGAGGGTAGATGAATGGCGGTAGAGGGTGGATTAATGGGTTGAGAAGGTGGAGAAATGGCGGTAGAGGGTGGATTAATGGGTTGAGAGGGTGGAGGAATGGCGGTAGAGGGTGGAGCAAGGGGGTAGAGGTTTGAGAAGGGGGGGGGGGTAGAGGGTAAAGGAATGGGGTAGAGGGAGGATGAATGGACGAAATGATTGAGGAATGTGTTTAAACGGTGGAGGAATGAGGACAAAGGGTGGAGAACTTGGGGTAGAGGGAGGAGAAATGGGGGTAAAGTGTGGAGTGGTGAGTGTGGAGTGGTGACAGTAGAGTGGTAAGAGTAGAATGGTGAGGGTAGAATGGTGAGGGTAGAGTGGTGAGGGTAGATTAGTTAGGGTAGAGTAGTGAGGGTAAAGTGGTGAGGGTAAAGTGGTGAGGGTAAAATGGTGAGAGTAGAGTGGTGTGGTGGAGTGGTGAGTGTAGAGTGGTGAGGGTAAAGTTGTGAGAGTAGAGTGATGTGGGTGGAGTGGTGAGGGTAGAAGTCTGGATAAAAGGGTGAGAAAAGATGGATGAGAGTACAGGGGTGAGGGTAGAAGATGGAGATGAGAAGGTAGAGGGTAGAATGTAGGGGGGGGGGGGGGGGGGCGGGAGGAGAGCGTAGAAGAGAGGAGTGAGAGTAGAGGAGTTAGAGTAGAGGAGTGAGGGAAGAGATGTGAAAGTAGAGGGGGGAGTAGAGGGGGGATCGTAGAGGGGTGAAGGAAGAAGACGGATATGAGAAGGGTGAGGGTAGAGGGGGTAGAGGAGAAGGGGGAGGGGGAGGGGGAGGGGGACGGAGATTAGAGGGGTATTTCATGTAGGTCGAACAGCAACTCATCAAGAAACTGGGGACCCACGAGACTGGCCTGACCGGTGATCTGGGGTTCATGGCCCACTACAGGTGCCCCAGCCACCTGAGGTGTTCTAACGCCCTTAGTACCACCCTAGCCCCCACGCCTCGGGAGTAACTCGACCCTCGTACCTCCGTACCCCCACGACTCTCCCGCTCCCACTGACGCCCTTTGGTAACTTACACTTCCAGCCCCTCATCCTCCGTGACACTCGTGCTTCCACCTGTTTCGCTTTTCTTCCAGTGACGCCCAAACCCCCATGGTTATGAGATGCCCTCACCCCCAATGTCTTGTTTTCCCTCTAGAGATGTTCTCACCCCTTACAGCTATATATACCAACCCATCTTTCTCTCACTTGTCACCTGACGAAGGAGCTCTCAGGCTCCGAAAGCTTGTGTATCAAATAAACAAGTTGGACTCACGTAATTTTGTCTGTAATTCTCTTAGAATTCAAAGTCCAACACCGATAGATAGAAAGCATGTTTGATTAAGTCTCAGGAGACCTCGGGTCATTTCCGATTTTTTTTCTCAGTACCGTGATAGGTGCGAGTAAATCATTGCTAGTAAAGCAGTGTAGGAAAGCACCTTGCATCATATTGGCGGAAATTATGCATTGTGAATGACATAAACTAAAAAATTGAATGTATAAACTCAAATTAAGACATTCACACTAGCTGTTTTCTATATTAGGTCACCATGGCCAAGCTCCTCACAGAGCTGACGGAACACGTCCTCTCCTGTGGCGTCTGTCTGGAGCCCTTCAGCGAGGGCCCCATGGAAGCCAGACTGCTGCCCTGTCGCCACTCCTTCTGTCTGGGATGTCTGCAGAAGCTCCAACAGGGAAACACGCTGACGTGTCCCGAGTGCCGAACCGTTGCAGAGGTGCCAGGGTCTGTGGAGAAAACCTTCCCCAAAGACCTTGGACTAATGAACACGGTCGACTTCATTCTCCTGAAAAAGAAGAGCGCCAGCATTCCCTGTGGCGACTGCGACACCAAAGCCAACGCCACGCACCGCTGCCAGACGTGCCGCAGCTTCCTCTGTGCCCAGTGCGTCCGGGATCACCGCCGTCTCAAGTACCTGGGGAGCCACTCCCTCGTTCCAGTGGAGGATCTGCTCCAGTCCCTGGAGGCCTACTTCTCCGAGCCGGAGCTGTGTCCCAAACACGAGGGCGCCCGCCTCGACCTCCACTGCTCCTCGCCAGGCTGCTGTACAGCGGTGTGCAACAACTGCGCCATCACGTCACACAAGGGAGACAACCACCAGCTGGAAGACTTGGCGGACGTGGTGCAGCGAGAGAAGGGAGACAACCGGGAACTGTGCGTACAGCTGCAGGAGAGGCAAGCACAGCTGGGCAAGATTGAGGAGGCAGTCACCAGCGCCAAAAGCTCCACCATCGCCCAGAGAGAAGACATCCTGCGTGC
>JAWQFJ010025518.1:20000-25000 GCA_034096865.1 Theodoxus fluviatilis | reverse complement strand
ACTCATGGGCAGCTTGGCAGTGAGAACTGTCAGACGACCATCGATGTCCATAACTCGATATATTCACAGTCTTCTTCATCAAAGACTGGGTGAAGACCATTCACCATCCAGGTGAATACTCATGGGCAGCTTGGCAGTGAGGACTCTCACGTGACTATCGATGTCTAGAACTAGATCTGTTCACAGTCTTCTTCATCAAAGTCCGGATGGAGAATGTATTGTGAGCTCCATTTGTCTTGTTTCTCCCTCCTGGGCAAAGCAAAATGAACTAATACAGTAATGACAATATCATTTTTTCGTTTTTCAAGATATGCCACAGATAATATTCATGTTTGTATCAGGTGTAACCATGATAGGACGTCCTTTAAGGTCAGGACATATCTGATGGCATGGTTAATGCAAACCTCTATCTGCCAGTTTCCCGTTGTTCAATGTTCATTGCAGATGCCTCACTGTTCTGGTGGGTAAGCTATTGGATAAAGCCCCATAAGATCTTCAGCAAAGTCATGAAACACATGAGTTCTTAGTAACATGAATGAAGGAAAGATCATTTTCCGGTGCTTTTGATTATGCATTCAGTGTGTAATAAAGGTCGTATTAGTTTCCTGCGTTTGAGCCTCTAGATATTCTAAACCACATAACGTATCGTGTTCATTGACCAAGGAAACCACTGCACAGCTTCATTAATATTTAGTACTTCTGTAGAGAACAAGTGTTGAAAAGTCAAATCAAGGTACGAGGAGTAAAGATTGTAACATCTTGTTGCAACTCTCTGGTCAAGAAAAAGCCGCGTTTATTCGATGAGAGATATACTCAAGAAACTTTGGAAAGTATTTTGACTATTTTTTCCTTAAACATTCGATTAGATTTGAATGTCCTTAAATCAGCTGCGAAATACTGTCCTAACAGATAACGGGTTTCTTTACAAACAGGTCGATTTTGATGTAGAGAACACTGGCAATGCTCCAGCGAGGGAAACCAGATAAGAAAAACGTTTCGTCATACTTGCAGATGTAGGTTTGACGTTCAATCTGAACCCCGTGAAATCCGTCTCCATCTTTATTTGACAAAAACAAAACTTTCCCACAACCTCCATCACACCTTCGTCCCTGAAGGCCTTGCGCTGACAGACGCCTGCATGGCTGTGTAGTCTCCGTGTCAAGGTGACTGATGGTGCTGGAGACAACTGATGGATAAAGTGTCGGTCGTAAGTCACAACGAGAGTTTTCTCTCCTTAGCACGCTGGCCATGCCTGGCGTGTCCGGAAGACGCATCAATCCATGGCTGCCCTGGACACTGGTGCTGTCCGTGTCAGAAGGAGTGACCGCACGGCACGTTCTTAATTTGCCTCCTGTCCGTTCCCTGACAGTCTTTGGAGCTGTGTCTGTGAGTAACGGACAGTTGACCGCTGACCGGACGGTTAGGTCAAACCCTGGTTGGCAGTTCATTGCTTTGTGACGTCCGATGACTCGGGTTTCGTCGGGTGAATGCTTGAGATGACTTGCTGTGACACAGTTTGTTGGATTCTGTATGATCCTGGTTTTGCACAAGATGGAAAGGAAGTTTCTGTGAATACGTTTTGGTTTTGCTTTGGCACGTCGTTGACATTGAACCCATCCTAACGCAATCACACGGATGTGTATGTATCTGTATGTGCGGGTTCTTGTAACACGTAAACTTCACGCCTACGGGCATGTTCAATGCGCACACACAAATACAAGCCAGCCATTAAAGAGGTATGTTTTAAGTCCCTTCTTAAAATGAAAGAGTTTGGGGGACTTTCTGAGCAGTTCAGGAATGCTGTTCCAATAGCTGGGTCCCACAAAATTGATAGATCGGCGGCCATAGTTACCAAGCCGTCGGTGTGGGACACAAAAAAGTGTTTAAGTGGATGATCTTAAATTTCCAAGCGGTTTTTATTCCTCGAGCAGCTCTCGCAGGTAGAGTGGAGCTGCACCTGAGACGCACTTGAAAACAGTGCAAAGAACTTTGTGTTCAAAACGACGCTGCACCGGGAGCCAACAAAGGCGTCTTAGAATTGGCGACACTTGGGTCCTGGATAGGTGCAGCGTAGATGTTCACCAAGAATCATTCACGCGCAGACAGAATTACACACACGGACAGAATTACACACGCAAACAGAATTATACACACGGACAGAATGACACACACGGACAATCAGAATTACACGCACAGACCGAATTACACACACGGACAGAATTACACACACGGACAGAATGTCACACACGGACAGAATGACACACACGGACAGAATGACACACACGGACAGAATTACACACACGGACAATCAGAATTACACGCACAGACAGAATTACACACACACGGACAGAATGACACACACGGACAGAATTACACACACGGACAGAATGACACACACGGACAGAATTACACACACGGTCAGAATGACACACACGGACAGAATTACACACACGGACAGAATGACACACACGGATAGAATTACACACACGGACAGAATGACACACACGGACAGAATGACACAAACGGACAAAATGACACACACGGACAGAATGACACACACGGACAGAATGACACACACGTACAGATTTACACACACGGATAGAATTACACACACGGACAGAATGACACACACGGACAGAATGACACACACGGACAGAATGACACACACGGACAGAATGACACACACGGACAGAATGACACACACGGACAGAATGACACACACGGACAGAATGACACACACGTACAGATTTACACACACGGATAGAATTACACACACGGATAGAATTACACACACGGACATAATTGCACACACGAACATAATTACACACACGGACATATTTACGATACAGGGTTGCAGCAAGAATGGCATTGTCACAATATTTAAATAATCCCAGAATTTTCCTGTCTCAGGGATATAACCACAACACTGTGCTTGCACATCGTCAAACCCCAAAACATGCTCGCCAATCTCTGCCTGTGAAAGAGAGGGTTTCATCAAGTAAGTACAAGTTGAGGAGCTGACCATGTACCAGTGCAAGTCATTGTCTAGATATTTAAATACACCCAGATGTATCCACATTGTCAAGACGGTTTTGCAGTTTGGGCTTTGGGATTCTTTTCAAATTGAAGAACCGATACGTCCAAACGGTGACCAACCAGGATAACAATGTAACATACCAACTATTAGTGTGAGAACGTGTTAGACAGTGAACGTTCTCAAATTGCTTCAGTATTTCGTTCGTACTCCAAAAGTGTTCCTTTCACATTGACGAATAGCACGAAGTGGAAATTTGATTATTCTGCAGAGATGAATCAGTGCGAGGGTAAACGGAAAGCACTTGCAGAGACGCATTTCGTGATGGACACTGGCTAGACTGAATTTTTTACCTTATCTCTACAGAAGCAGTTCATGGAATACAGGTTATGTAGGCGTAAGTCATGACTTGAAACTTTGAGCAGGCCACGTCGGCGTGAGGCACCAAATTTAGCCATCCACGCGTGCCTGGAATGTCATTTCAATTTGTACGCAGTCCATGTGACGACTTGAATGAGGAGCCGCCATCTTGCACAGAAGCCGTGGACTCCACGCTGGGCGCCCCTTGCTTGCTTGACGCCCTCTAGTGGTTGAGTTGACGCCCTCTAGTGGTTGACTTGACGCCCTCTAGTGGTTGAGTTTGACGCCCTCTAGTGGTTGACTTGACGCCCTCTAGTGGTTGAGTTTGACGCCCTCTAGTGGTTGACTTGACGCCCTCTAGTGGTTGAGTTTGACGCCCTCTAGTGGTTGACTTGACGCCCTCTAGTGGTTGACTTGACGCCCTCTAGTGGTTGAGTTTGACGCCCTCTAGTGGTTGACTTGACGCCCTCTAGTGGTTGAGTTTGACGCCCTCTAGTGGTTGACTTGACGCCCTCTAGTGGTTGACTTGACGCCCTCTAGTGGTTGAGTTTGACGCCCTCTAGTGGTTGACTTGACGCCCTCTAGTGGTTGAGTTTGACGCCCTATAGTGGTTGACTTGACGCCCTCTAGTGGTTGAGTTTGACGCCCTCTAATGGTTGAGTTTGACGCCCTCTAGTGGTTGAGTTTGACGCCCTCTAGTGGTTGAGTTAACGGCACAGGACCCATCATAGTCACATACGTTAATTATTTGTAATGGGAATGGAAATTCTCACTCCTTGCATTGCGTAAGTAACTTCAATGTCATGTTGTTTTAACTGAGGATCTTTAATGAGCATTGAAACATTCTCTGTTGACCTAGACAATCTCAAGAGATCCACGAGCATGACTGTTGATATGTATTGGCCTCGAGGAAATATTTAGTCTTTGAAGATTTAAAGTTTGTGTTTTTAAGACATTGAACATGTTGAATTTGGCATCGTGTTACCTTTGGAGTCTAAATTTTAAAAAGTACGTGTGGTAAGTGGCATGGGCTTGTCAATGGCAGTAAACAGTGAATGAGTCGAGCACACCTCCTGATGTGCCTCCTTTGCGTCCATCAGGCTTAAATGATGTTGAGTTTTTCATTTGTGCCATAACCATCGACATCTCCGTTTAGCATTTTTGTAATGACTAAGGTTTCGTCAGCTCTGGAAAGCAATGACCCTGCTCCTGATGCGTCTGGTGGTGCAATTCCTTCGGCAGTCCTTGAAGTATCGTGCTCGAAATGAAAAGTCTTGGAGAGAGAGAGAGAGAGAGAGAGAGAGAGAGAGAATGAACGAACGAACTTACTTTATGTTACAAGGGTAGTGAAGTAGGCATAAGTGCATTTCTTACATTCAGCCCTTGAGGCAAAATATTCAAATGTAGTAAGAGAGAGAGAGAGAGAGAGAGAGAGAGAGAGAGAGAGAACGAACGAACGAACGAACGAACTTACTTTATTTTACAAGGGTAGTGAAGTAGGCAGAAGTGACTTTCTTACATTCAGCCCTTGAAGCAAAATATTCAAATGTACTAAGAGAGAGAGAGAGAGAGAGAGAGAGAGAGAGAGAGAGAGAGAGAGGGAGAG
>JAWQFJ010025518.1:7500-15000 GCA_034096865.1 Theodoxus fluviatilis | reverse complement strand
GGCGTCAGAGTGCAGGCGTCAGAGTGCAGACGTCAGTGCAGGCGTCAGAGTGCAGACGTCAGAGTGCAGGCGTCAGAGTGCAGGTGTCAGAGTGCAGGCGTCAGAGTGCAGGAGTCAGAATGCAGGCGTCAGAGTGCAGGCGTCAGAGTGCAGGCGTCAGTGCAGGCGTCAGTGCAGGCGTCAGTGCAGGCGTCAGAGTGCAGGCGTCAGAGTGCAGGCGTCAGAGTGCAGGCGTCAGAGTGCAGGCGTCAGTGCAGACGTCAGAGTGCAGGCGTCAGAGTGCAGGCGTCAGAGTGCAGGCGTCAGTGCAGGCGTCAGTGTGCAGGCGTCAGTGCAGGCGTCAGTGCAGGCGTCAGTGTGCAGGCGTCAGTGCAGGCGTCAGTGTGCAGGCGTCAGTGCAGGCGTCAGTGTGCAGGCGTCAGTGCAGGCGTCAGAGTGCAGGCGTCAGTGCAGGCGTCAGTGCAGGCGTCAGAGTGCAGGCGTCAGAGTGCAGACGTCAGTGCAGGCGTCAGTGCAGGCGTCAGTGCAGGCGTCAGAGTGCAGGCGTCAGAGTGCAGGCGTCAGAGTGCAGGGGTCAAAGGAGTGCAGGCGTTAGAGCGCAGGCGTCAGTGCAGGCGTCAGAGTGCAGGCGTCAGAGTGCAGGCGTCAGAGTGCAGGCGTCAGAGTGCAGGCGTCAGAGTGCAGGCGTCAGAGTGCAGGCGTCAGAGTGCAGACGTCAGTGCAGGCGTCAGAGTGCAGGCGTCAGAGTGCAGGCGTCAGAGTGCAGGTGTCAGAGTGCAGGCGTCAGAGTGCAGGCGTCAGAGTGCAGGCGTCAGAGTGCAGGCGTCAGAGTGCAGGCGTCAGTGCAGGCGTCAGAGTGCAGGCGTCATAGTGCAGACGTCAGAGTGCAGGCGTCAGAGTGCAGGCGTCAGAGTGCAGGCGTCAGGGTGCAGGCGTCAGTGCAGGCGTCAGAGTGCAGGCGTCAGTGCAGGCGTCAGTGCAGGCGTCAGAGTGCAGGCGTCAGAGTGCAGACGTCAGTGCAGGCGTCAGTGCAGGCGTCAGTGCAGGCGTCAGAGTGCAGGCGTCAGAGTGCAGGCGTCAGAGTGCAGGGGTCAGAGGAGTGCAGGCGTTAGAGCGCAGGCGTCAGTGCAGGCGTCAGAGTGCAGGCGTCAGAGGGCAGGCGTCAGAGTGCAGGCGTCAGAGTGCAGGCGTCAGAGTGCAGGCGTCAGAGTGCAGGCGTCAGAGTGCAGGCGTCAGAGTGCAGACGTCAGTGCAGGCGTCAGAGTGCAGGCGTCAGAGTGCAGGCGTCAGAGTGCAGGTGTCAGAGTGCAGGCGTCAGAGTGCAGGCGTCAGAGTGCAGGCGTCAGAGTGCAGACGTCAGTGCAGGCGTCAGAGTGCAGACGTCAGAGTGCAGGCGTCAGAGTGCAGGTGTCAGAGTGCAGGCGTCAGAGTGCAGGAGTCAGAATGCAGGCGTCAGAGTGCAGGCGTCAGAGTGCAGGCGTCAGTGCAGGCGTCAGTGCAGGCGTCAGTGCAGGCGTCAGAGTGCAGGCGTCAGAGTGCAGGCGTCAGAGTGCAGGCGTCAGAGTGCAGGCGTCAGTGCAGACGTCAGAGTGCAGGCGTCAGAGTGCAGGCGTCAGAGTGCAGGCGTCAGTGCAGGCGTCAGTGCAGGCGTCAGTGTGCAGGCGTCAGTGCAGGCGTCAGTGTGCAGGCGTCAGTGCAGGCGTCAGTGTGCAGGCGTCAGTGCAGGCGTCAGTGTGCAGGCGTCAGTGCAGGCGTCAGAGTGCAGGCGTCAGTGCAGGCGTCAGTGCAGGCGTCAGAGTGCAGGCGTCAGAGTGCAGACGTCAGTGCAGGCGTCAGTGCAGGCGTCAGTGCAAGCGTCAGAGTGCAGGCGTCAGAGTGCAGGCGTCAGAGTGCAGGGGTCAGAGGAGTGCAGGCGTTAGAGCGCAGGCGTCAGTGCAGGCGTCAGAGTGCAGGCGTCAGAGTGCAGGCGTCAGAGTGCAGGCGTCAGAGTGCAGGCGTCAGAGTGCAGGCGTCAGAGTGCAGGCGTCAGAGTGCAGACGTCAGTGCAGGCGTCAGAGTGCAGGCGTCAGAGTGCAGGCGTCAGAGTGCAGGTGTCAGAGTGCAGGCGTCAGAGTGCATGCGTCAGAGTGCAGGCGTCAGAGTGCAGGCGTCAGAGTGCAGACGTCAGTGCAGGCGTCAGAGTGCAGACGTCAGAGTGCAGGCGTCAGAGTGCAGGTGTCAGAGTGCAGGCGTCAGAGTGCAGGAGTCAGAGTGCAGGCGTCAGAGTGCAGGCGTCAGTGCAGGCGTCAGTGCAGGCGTCAGAGTGCAGGCGTCAGTGCAGGCGTCAGAGTGCAGGCGTCAGAGTGCAGGCGTCAGAGTGCAGGCGTCAGAGTGCAGGCGTCAGTGCAGACGTCAGAGTGCAGGCGTCAGAGTGCAGGCGTCAGAGTGCAGGCGTCAGTGCAGGCGTCAGTGTGCAGGCGTCAGTGCAGGCGTCAGTGCAGGCGTCAGTGTGCAGGCGTCAGTGCAGGCGTCAGTGCAGGCGTCAGTGTGCAGGCGTCAGTGCAGGCGTCAGTGTGCAGGCGTCAGTGCAGGCGTCAGAGTGCAGACGTCAGTGTGCAGGCGTCAGTGCAGGCTTCAGAGTGCAGAGGTCAGTGCAGGCGTCAGAGTGCAGGCGTCAGAGTGCAGGCGTCAGAGTGCAGGCGTCAGAGTGCAGGCGTCAGAGTGCAGGCGTCAGAGTGCAGACGTCAGTGCAGGCGTCAGAGTGCAGGCGTCAGAGTGTAGACGTCAGAGTGCAGGCGTCAGAGTGCAGGCGTCAGAGTGCAGGCGTCAGAGTGCAGGCGTCAGAGTGCAGGCGTCAGAGTGCAGACGTCAGTGCAGGCGTCAGAGTGCAGACGTCAGAGTGCAGGCGTCAGAGTGCAGGCGTCAGAGTGCAGGCGTCAGTGTGCAGGCGTCAGAGTCAGGCGTCAGAGTGCAGGCGTCAGTGCAGGCGTCAGAGTGCAGGCGTCAGTGCAGGCGTCAGTGCAGGCGTCAGAGTGCAGGCGTCAGAGTGCAGACGTCAGTGCAGGCGTCAGTGCAGGCGTCAGTGCAGGCGTCAGAGTGCAGGCGTCAGAGTGCAGGCGTCAGAGTGCAGGGGTCAGAGGAGTGCAGGCGTTAGAGCGCAGGCGTCAGTGCAGGCGTCAGAGTGCAGGCGTCAGAGTGCAGGCGTCAGAGTGCAGGCGTCAGAGTGCAGGCGTCAGAGTGCAGGCGTCAGAGTGCAGGCGTCAGAGTGCAGGCGTCAGAGTGCAGACGTCAGTGCAGGCGTCAGAGTGCAGGCGTCAGAGTGCAGGCGTCATAGTGCAGACGTCAGAGTGCAGGCGTCAGAGTGCAGGCGTCAGAGTGCAGGCGTCAGA
This sequence comes from Theodoxus fluviatilis, assembly GCA_034096865.1. Taxonomy (NCBI): domain Eukaryota; kingdom Metazoa; phylum Mollusca; class Gastropoda; order Cycloneritida; family Neritidae; genus Theodoxus; species Theodoxus fluviatilis. The sequence continues at coordinate 11,632 of JAWQFJ010025518.1, read as the reverse complement.
GTGCAGGCGTCAGAGTGCAGACGTCAGTGCAGGCGTCAGAGTGCAGACGTCAGAGTGCAGGCGTCAGAGTGCAGGTGTCAGAGTGCAGGCGTCAGAGTGCAGGAGTCAGAGTGCAGGCGTCAGAGTGCAGGCGTCAGTGCAGGCGTCAAAGTGCAGGCGTCAGTGCAGGCGTCAGAGTGCAGGCGTCAGAGTGCAGGCGTCAGAGTGCAGGCGTCAGTGCAGACGTCAGAGTGCAGGCGTCAGAGTGCAGGCGTCAGAGTGCAGGCGTCAGTGCAGGCGTCAGTGTGCAGGCGTCAGTGCAGGCGTCAGTGCAGGCGTCAGTGTGCAGGCGTCAGTGCAGGCGTCAGTGCAGGCGTCAGTGTGCAGGCGTCAGTGCAGGCGTCAGAGTGCAGACGTCAGAGTGCAGGCGTCAGAGTGCAGGCGTCAGAGTGCAGGCGTCAGTGTGCAGGCGTCAGAGTCAGGCGTCAGAGTGCAGGCGTCAGTGCAGGCGTCAGAGTGCAGCCGTCAGTGCAGGCGTCAGTGCAGGCGTCAGAGTGCAGGCGTCAGAGTGCAGACGTCAGTGCAGGCGTCAGTGCAGGCGTCAGTGCAGGCGTCAGAGTGCAGGCGTCAGAGTGCAGGCGTCAGAGTGCAGGGGTCAGAGGAGTGCAGGCGTTAGAGCGCAGGCGTCAGTGCAGGCGTCAGAGTGCAGGCGTCAGAGTGCAGGCGTCAGAGTGCAGGCGTCAGAGTGCAGGCGTCAGAGTGCAGGCGACAGAGTGCAGGCGTCAGAGTGCAGGCGTCAGAGTGCAGACGTCAGTGCAGGCGTCAGAGTGCAGGCGTCAGAGTGCAGGCGTCATAGTGCAGACGTCAGAGTGCAGGCGTCAGAGTGCAGGCGTCAGAGTGCAGGCGTCAGAGTGCAGGCGTCAGAGTGCAGACGTCAGTGCAGGCGTCAGAGTGCAGACGTCAGAGTGCAGGCGTCAGAGTGCAGGTGTCAGAGTGCAGGCGTCAGAGTGCAGGAGTCAGAGTGCAGGCGTCAGAGTGCAGGCGTCAGTGCAGGCGTCAGAGTGCAGGCGTCAGTGCAGGCGTCAGAGTGCAGGCGTCAGAGTGCAGGCGTCAGAGTGCAGGCGTCAGAGTGCAGGCGTCAGTGCAGACGTCAGATTGCAGGCGTCATAGTGCAGGCGTCAGAGTGCAGGCGTCAGTGCAGGCGTCAGTGTGCAGGCGTCAGTGCAGGCGTCAGTGCAGGCGTCAGTGTGCAGGCGTCAGTGCAGGCGTCAGTGCAGGCGTCAGTGTGCAGGCGTCAGTGCAGGCGTCAGTGTGCAGGCGTCAGTGCAGGCGTCAGAGTGCAGAGGTCAGTGCAGGCGTCAGAGTGCAGGCGTCAGAGTGCAGGCGTCAGAGTGCAGACGTCAGTGCAGGCGTCAGAGTGCAGGCGTCAGAGTGTAGACGTCAGAGTGCAGGCGTCAGAGTGCAGGCGTCAGAGTGCAGGCGTCAGAGTGCAGGCGTCAGAGTGCAGGCGTCAGAGTGCAGACGTCAGTGCAGGCGTTAGATTGCAGACGTCAGAGTGCAGGCGTCAGAGTGCAGGCGTCAGAGTGCAGGCGTCAGTGTGCAGGCGTCAGAGTCAGGCGTCAGAGTGCAGGCGTCAGTGCAGGCGTCAGAGTGCAGGCGTCAGTGCAGGCGTCAGAGTGCAGACGTCAGAGTGCAGGCGTCAGAGTGCAGGCGTCAGAGTGCAGGCGTCAGAGTGCAGGCGTCAGAGTGCAGGCGTCAGAGTGCAGTCGTCAGAGTGCAGACGTCAGTGCAGGCGTCAGAGTGCAGACGTCAGAGTGCAGGCGTCAGAGTGCAGGCGTCAGAGTGCAGGCGTCAGAGTGCAGGCGTCAGTGTGCAGGCGTCAGAGTGCAGGCGTCAGAGTGCAGGCGTCAGAGTGCAGGCGTCAGAGTGCAGGCGTCAGAGTGCAGGCGTCAGAGTGCAGACGTCAGTGCAGGCGTCAGAGTGCAGACGTCAGAGTGCAGGCGTCAGAGTGCAGGCGTCAGAGTGCAGGCGTCAGAGTGCAGGCGTCAGAGTGCAGGCGTCAGAGTGCAGGCGTCAGAGTGCAGGAGTCAGAGTGCAGGCGTCAGAGTGCAGGCGTCAGTGCAGGCGTCAGAGTGCAGGCGTCAGTGCAGGCGTCAGAGTGCAGGCGTCAGAGTGCAGGCGTCAGAGTGCAGGCGTCAGAGTGCAGGCGTCAGAGTGCAGGCGTCAGAGTGCAGGCATCAGAGTGCAGGCGTCAGAGTGCAGGCGTCAGAGTGCAGGCGTCAGTGTGCAGGCGTCAGTGCAGGCGTCAGTGTGCAGGCGTCAGTGCAGGCGTCAGAGTGCAGGCGTCAGAGTGCAGGCGTCAGTGCAGGCGTCAGAGTGCAGGCGTCAGTGCAGGCGTCAGTGCAGGCGTCAGAGTGCATGCGTCAGTGCAGGCGTCAGAGTGCAGGCGTCAGTGCAGGCGTCAGTGCAGGCGTCAGAGTGCAGGCGTCAGAGTGCAGGCATCAGAGTGCAGGCGTCATAGTGCAGGCGTCAGAGTGCAGGCGTCATAGTGCAGGCGTCAGAGGGCAGGCGTCAGTGCAGGCGTCAGAGTGATTGTGTCTGAGGGGTGGAGCGTCACAGAGCGCCGACTGCTCGTGTCAAAGTACTCATGCGGACTGCCTGCCCCTCTTGTCTCAAGCTGCAGTAAAAATATGGCGTGGATGCACAGATCATGAGCGTGCATAATTCTGGGGTCGTGACATGTAGACCCGTTCTGTGAACCCGAGTCAGTAGTGACTCTGGCCCAGTTCGCAATGAATTCGAAATAGACTTGGCCCTTCACATTACAGCATTGCGCCAAAAATAGTTCCTTCTATACTCTTTTTTTCTCCACTTTTTACGTAAAGCATTCAGATGTTAACACTTGTTTCCATTTCAACACAAACATTTATATTTTATCAAAGAAACGCTTGTTTATTGCCTCAACAAGCGCAAGTTATGAGTTTGTTGTGAAATAGTCTTAGAATTACTTTAACGGCGTATGTCAGGGAGCAGATGGCTATCCCACAAGCCTCTCGTGTGACCTCCTCATGCATATTCCGGACGGAATCGTTCCATCACGTGATATGAACTGTGCTAGAGACTCTTTTGCCGGTAAGCGAAGTCTCTAGTGGACTAGAATGATACAGACCTTGTCGCATCCTAGAAATGTTTGCCTCAAAGGGTGTACCTGATTGCTTTGAGATTTGCAAGCGTGACTTTGCAGTTCTGTATTGATGATTATTTTATTTCCAATGAAACGAAACGTTTCAGGAAACTGATAATTTAATGCTGTACGGGTCACCCATTTTTCGCTTGCTTGATGTCGGTATTTCTGTTTAGTTTCTTTGTTGAAATTAACGATAGAACTAACATTCACGTCGTGAATGTTGTACTTATCTCGATGCAACCTGATGCAAACAGAGTTGTGCAGCACCGAATTAGGGGCCCTTTTTTTCCAAATACTACTTTTTAGAGACCTTTTCAAGATTTCAGGTCATTGAGTACGTCGTATGTCTATCGACTGAGAGGGCGTTTGATTGGCTCGTTTTCCTTCCTGCCTTTTTCTTGTGGGGGGCCGTGCCACCCCTTCACCGGTGTTGCATGACACGTGATGTGATCGATGGAGAGTGGTGTTGCCGGTCAGTCTCTTCTTATTTGTCTCCATATCCTTGCTATTTTCATCCTCCCTTCCTCTCTTCCTTCCTTCCTCTCTTCCTTCCTTCCTTCCTTCCTGTCTTCCTTCCTTCATGTCTTCCTTCCTTTCTGTCTTCCGTCCTTCCTTTCTGTCTTCCTTCCTTCCTTCCTGTCTTCCTTCCTGTCTTCCTTCCTGTCTTCCTTCCTTCCTTCCTGTCTTCCTTCCTTCCTTCCTGTCTTCCTTCCTTCCGGTCTTCCTTCCTTCCTTCCGGTATTCCTTCCTTCCTTCCTTTCTTCCCTCCTTCCTTTCTGTCTTCCGTCCTTTCTGTCTTCCGTCCTTCCTTTCTGTCTTCCTTCCTTCCTTCTTTCCTTTCTGTCTTCCTTCCTTCCTGTCTTCCTTCCTTCCTTCCTGTTTTCCTTCCTTCCTGTCTTCCTTCCTTCCTTCCTGTCTTCCTTCCTTAAACCTGTCTTCCCTCCCTCCTTCCTGTCTTCCTTGCTG
>JAWQFJ010025518.1:0-2500 GCA_034096865.1 Theodoxus fluviatilis | reverse complement strand
CGATAGAAAAGGTGAAAGAACACAGGTGATGATTGACGAACAGTTAGACTGGAACTCACACATAAATCTGATGTGCAAAAAGATTTCAAGCAATCTCTTTCTACTGTCAAAGCTGAGGCACTTAGTAGACACGGAAACCTGCAAAATCTTTTTTAGTGCCCACATCGTATCACACATCAATTACGCATCAACATTGCGGGATAACTGTAGTGAAGGTAATTTGAAGAGAGTTAATTCACTATACAGAAGAGCTTCTAAGCTTATGATCCCAAACAAATCTCTCAGCACTGAAAAGAAAATGGAAATGCGTGACATTTTGCCTCTCCATAAGCATCTGCAGCTCAATAAGTGTGTGCTTGTGAAAAAGGTAAAAGATGGCCGAACACCAGAATATCTAACCAAACTATTTGAGCAGTCATCATTCAGAGGACATGACAAATTTCTCCTGCCTCAGCCTCGCATCGATGTGTTCAAATCGAGCCTATCTTACTCTGGGGCTGCTCTGTGTAATACCCTGCATGATGACATACAATGTATCAAGTCTCTGCCTATGTTCAAAGACAAAATTCGCACTATTCTCAGGCATCATCCTATGACTTAGTTTTCCACGCTTTCATCCGATGTCTAGACAGTGGAACGGCTAAGTGTGCATCCTATATATTCCATTTTTCACATATGCTTACTTCAGGCCACCCCTGGCTGAACTATTGGAGGGGTTCCGGCTGATTGGGGGTGGGGGAGTAGGGGAGGGAGTGTACATCCAAAGGCTTTGGCCTACATGTATGTTATTTGTTTTTAACATTTGGATGTTTACAAAATTGTTTTTTATGTATATGACATTGTAGATACGTCAAGTTCAATGTTTGAATTTTGCTTCTCTGGTACACTTTCTACCCATTTTAGTATGCTTAAGAAATTGTACATGTATAATTCTTGCGATAATTAGACTCTCTCTCTCTCTCTCTCTCTCTCTCTCTCTCTCTCTCTCTCTCTCTCTCTCTCTCTCTCTCTCTCTCTCTCTCTCCAACCGACGAGAACAGACGTGTTTTGACGCTCCTCCCCAGGCGAGTGAATCGTACTGTTGTGCGCTGTTTTCTGTCAGGAATGTTGCAGTACCAGTGCGGCCCTTGTTTTGTGAAGAGCTGGACAGTGTGGTGCTTTGGGCTTCTGCTCCGTGATTAGGGGGTGTTTGGACGTTTTTGAGGTTTATTTACAAGTTTGCACTTGGAGACTTTCTGGAAGGTTGCTTGCATGGAACAGTTCTCATCGATACAGCGGTGAGCGATGGGGGTTGACCTCGTTATGTATCGTGCGAAAATAGGATCGCATGCAGCACGTGCATCTCACCGAGCTGAATGCAAGTCACGCGATGCGCTTGCTGATGTTGGTTTCTGTGCGGGATTGTTTGTCACGGCAGTTATGCTCGGTCTGACGGTGGGGCTTGCCGTGTCTACAGTGGCCGTTCTGACCTGTGTGGACAGCCTGCTTTCCGCTATGTGTGGACGAGATGTAGCATTGGCTGTACTCCTCTCCCGCTACCGTCTACCCGTTGGTCAAGTGCAAAAGTGGAGTACAACGATGACAGTCTCAGGTGGAGGCTGGGAGTCAGGTACACAGCTGATGAAAAACTTGCAAGACCACTCCTTCTTGCTCTTATTGTCAGGCACTGTGGAAAGAAACCCGCGGCCTGGAATAGAGAAGAGCGATTTGGACGAAGCCATCACCACCCTCAGAGCCGACTCGGAACACAACCAGAATGAAGCGACAGAAAAAATAATCGGCAAGATCAACAATTTGAGCCCGCAACTGTTCGACATGCAGAAAATAGTACAAGAGGTCCAGACAGAACTCGCTGATGTGAAGAACAGAATAGGAGTGCAGGAAGGATTTCTTGAACACCTTAGCGCCCAACAGGCAGAAGTACAAAGTAGAGCTGAAATGGTCGTTATGGGCAACATTTCCGGACACAGTACCCGGGGTACTCTGTCCGATTTACTAAAATATGAATTTGAAATACTTCGGTAAAATTTATAAGTTTCATTTTTTCTGGGATGGTTTGTGCATGGATGAAGATGACTTTGGTGCCAAAAAACGAAAATCAAATGAAGGGGGTGTAGCTTTAAAAAGCTCATAAATTATCGGACAGAGTACCCCGGGTACTGTGTCCGGAAATGTTGCCCATAACGACCATTTCAGCCAAAGTAGACTGTTGAGGCTGGATGAAAACGTCGAGAGGCAAGAGCAAGACAGTAGACGAGACAATGTTCTGCTGTGCAATTTAGCTGAGGACCCCTCGCAGTGGCCGGAGAACTGTGAACGGCTGTTTCGTGACACAGCGAATGAACTCTTGCCTCGCAAGCTGAAGGAGGGTGATGTGCGACGGGCCCACCGCCTAGGTAAAGCAGAACCGGAGAAGAATCGTCCTCTGATCGCCACGCTCAACAGTACTGCTGACAAGGTGGCCATCCTGCAAGCCCGACAAAAGTTGCAGTATTATGAC
>JAWQFJ010025517.1:7500-39256 GCA_034096865.1 Theodoxus fluviatilis | reverse complement strand
TTACACAGGACTGTATCAAAGTGATTGTTGTCATTACACAGGACTGTATCCAAGTGATTGCTGTAATTACACAGGACTGTATCAAAGTGATTGCTGTAACTACACAGGACTGTATCAAAGTGATTGCTGTCATTACACAGGACTGTATCAAAGTGATTGCTGTCATTACACAGGACTGTATCAAAGTGATTGTTGTAATTACACAGGACTGTATCAAAGTGATTGCTGTAACTACACAGGACTGTATCAAAGTGATTGTTGTCATTACACAGGGTTGTATCAAAGTGATTGCTGTCATTACACAGGGCTGTATCAAAGTGATAGCTGTAATTACACAGGACTGTATCAAAGTGATTGCTGTCATTACACAGGACTGTATCAAAGTGATTGCTGTAATTACACAGGACTGTATCAAAGTGATTGCTGTCATTACACAGGACTGTATCAAAGTGATTGTTGTAATTACACAGGACTGTATCAAAGTGATTGCTTTAACTACACAGGACTGTATCAAAGTGATTGTTGTCATTACACAGGGTTGTATCAAAGTGATTGCTGTCATTACACAGGGCTGTATCAAAGTGATAGCTGTAATTACACAGGGCTGTATCAAAGTGATTGTTGTAATTACACAGGGTTGTATCAAAGTGATTGCTGTCATTACACAGGGCTGTATCAAAGTGATAGCTGTAATTACACAGGATTGTATCAAAGTGATTGTTGTCATTACACAGGACTGTATCAAAGTGATTGTTGTCATTACACAGGACTGTATCCAAGTGATTGCTGTAATTACACAGGACTGTATCAAAGTGATTGCTGTAACTACACAGGACTGTATCAAAGGGATTGTTGTCATTACACAGGGCTGTATCAAAGTGATTGCTGTAATTACACAGGACTGTATCAAAGTGATTGCTGTAATTACACAGGACTGTATCAAAGTGATTGCTGTCATTACACAGGACTGTATCAAAGTGATTGCTGTAATTGCATAGGACTGTATCAAAGTGATTGTTGTCATTACACAGGACTGTATCAAAGTGATTGCTGTAACTACACAGGACTGTATCAAAGTGATTGTTGTCATTACACAGGGTTGCATCAAAGTGATTGCTGTCATTACACAGGGCTGTATCAAAGTGATTGCTGTAATTACACAGGACTGTATCAAAGTGATTGCTGTAATTACACAGGACTGTATCAAAGTGATTGCTGTAATTGCATAGGACTGTATCAAAGTGATTGTTGTCATTACACAGGACTGTATCAAAGTGATTGCTGTAACTACACAGGACTGTATCAAAGTGATTGTTGTCATTACACAGGGTTCTATCAAAGTGATTGCTGTCATTACACAGGACTGTATCAAAGTGATTGCTGTAACTACACAGGACTGTATCAAAGTGATTGTTGTCATTACACAGGGTTGTATCAAAGTGATTGCTGTCATTACACAGGGTTGTATCAAAGTGATTGTTGTAATTACACAGGACTGTATCAAAGTGATTGCTGTAATTGCACAGGGCTGTATCAAAGTGATTGCTGTCATTACACAGGACTGTATCAAAGTGATTGTTGTAATTACACAGGACTGTATCAAAGTGATTGCTGTCATTACACAGGACTGTATCAAAGTGATTGTTGTAATTACACAGAACTGTATCAAAGTGATTGCTGTAACTACACAGAACTGTATCAAAGTGATTGCTGTAATTACACAGGACTGTATCAAAGTGATTGCTGTAACTACACAGGACTGTATCAAAGTGATTGCTGTAACTACACAGGACTGTATCAAAGTGATTGTTGTAATTACACAGGACTGTATCAAAGTGATTGCTGTAACTACACAGGACTGTATCAAAGTGATTGCTGTCATTACACAGGGCTGTATCAAAGTGATTGCTGTAATTACACAGGACTGTATCCAAGTGATTGCTGTAACTACACAGGACTGTATCAAAGTGATTGCTGTAATTACACAGGACTGTATCAAAGTGATTGCTGTAATTACACAGGATTGTATCAAAGTGATTGCTGTAATTGCATAGGACTGTATCAAAGTGATTGTTGTCATTACACAGGACTGTATCAAAGTGATTGTTGTCATTACACAGGACTGTATCAAAGTGATTGCTGTAACTACACAGGACTGTATCAAAGTGATTGCTGTCATTACACAGGGCTGTATCAAAGTGATTGCTGTAATTACACAGGACTGTATCAAAGTGATTGCTGTAATTACACAGGACTGTATCAAAGTGATTGCTGTAATTACACAGGACTGTATCAAAGTGATTGCTGTAATTGCATAGGACTGTATCAAAGTGATTGTTGTCATTACACAGGACTGTATCAAAGTGATTGCTGTAACTACACAGGACTGTATCAAAGTGATTGTTGTCATTACACAGGGTTCTATCAAAGTGATTGCTGTCATTACACAGGACTGTATCAAAGTGATTGCTGTAACTACACAGGACTGTATCAAAGTGATTGTTGTCATTACACAGGGTTGTATCAAAGTGATTGCTGTCATTACACAGGGTTGTATCAAAGTGATTGTTGTAATTACACAGGACTGTATCAAAGTGATTGCTGTAATTGCACAGGGCTGTATCAAAGTGATTGCTGTCATTACACAGGACTGTATCAAAGTGATTGTTGTAATTACACAGGACTGTATCAAAGTGATTGCTGTCATTACACAGGACTGTATCAAAGTGATTGTTGTAATTACACAGAACTGTATCAAAGTGATTGCTGTAACTACACAGAACTGTATCAAAGTGATTGCTGTAATTACACAGGACTGTATCAAAGTGATTGCTGTAACTACACAGGACTGTATCAAAGTGATTGCTGTAACTACACAGGACTGTATCAAAGTGATTGTTGTAATTACACAGGACTGTATCAAAGTGATTGCTGTAACTACACAGGACTGTATCAAAGTGATTGCTGTCATTACACAGGGCTGTATCAAAGTGATTGCTGTAATTACACAGGACTGTATCCAAGTGATTGCTGTAACTACACAGGACTGTATCAAAGTGATTGCTGTAATTACACAGGACTGTATCAAAGTGATTGCTGTAATTACACAGGATTGTATCAAAGTGATTGCTGTAATTGCATAGGACTGTATCAAAGTGATTGTTGTCATTACACAGGACTGTATCAAAGTGATTGTTGTCATTACACAGGACTGTATCAAAGTGATTGCTGTAACTACACAGGACTGTATCAAAGTGATTGCTGTCATTACACAGGACTGTATCAAAGTGATTGCTATAATTACACAGGACTGTATCAAAGTGATTGCTGTAATTACACAGGACTGTATCAAAGTGATTGCTGTAATTACACAGGACTGTATCAAAGTGATTGCTGTCATTACACAGGACTGTATCAAAGTGATTGCTGTAACTACACAGGACTGTATCAAAGTGATTGCTGTAACTACACAGGGCTGTATCAAAGTGATTGCTGTAATTACACAGGACTGTATCAAAGTGATTGCTGTAACTACACAGGACTGTATCAAAGTGATTGCTGTAACTACACAGGACTGTATCAAAGTGATTGCTGTAACTACACATGACTGTATCAAAGTGATTGCTGTAACTACACAGGACTGTATCAAAGTGATTGCTGTAACTACACAGGACTGTATCAAAGTGATTGCTGTAACTACACAGGACTGTATCAAAGTGATTGCTGTCATTACACAGGACTGTATCAAAGTGATTGCTGTAACTACACAGGACTGTATCAAAGTGATTGCTGTAACTACACAGGGCTGTATCAAAGTGATTGCTGTAATTACACAGGACTGTATCAAAGTGATTGCTGTAACTAGACAGGGCTGTATCAAAGTGATTGCTGTAATTACACAGGACTGTATCAAAGTGATTGCTGTAATTACACAGGACTGTATCAAAGTGATTGCTGTAACTACACAGGACTGTATCAAAGTGATTGCTGTAACTACACAGAACTGTATCAAAGTGATTGCTGTAATTGCACAGGGCTGTATCAATGTGATTGCTGTCATTACACAGGATTGTATCAAAGTGATTGCTGTAATTACACAGGACTGTATCAAAGTGATTGCTGTAATTACACAGGACTGTATCAAAGTGATTGCTGTAATTACACAGGACTGTATCAAAGTGATTGCTGTAATTACACAGGGCTGTATCAAAGTGATTGCTGTAACTACACAGGACTGTATCAAAGTGATTGCTGTAATTACACAGGACTGTATCAAAGTGATTGCTGTAACTACACAGGACTGTATCAAAGTGATTGCTGTAACTACACAGGACTGTATCCAAGTGATTGCTGTAACTACACAGGACTGTATCAAAGTGATTGTTGTAACTACACAGGACTGTATCAAAGTGATTGCTGTAACTACACAGGACTGTATCCAAGTGATTGCTGTCATTACACAGGACTGTATCAAAGTGATTGCTGTAACTACACAGGACTGTATCAAAGTGATTGCTGTCATTACACAGGGCTGTATCAAAGTGATTGTTGTCATTACACAGGACTGTATCAAAGTGATTGCTGTAACTACACAGGACTGTATCAAAGTGATTGCTGTCATTACACAGGACTGTATCAAAGTGATTGCTGTAATTACACAGACTGTATCAAAGTGATTGCTGTAATTACACAGGACTGTATCAAAGTGATTGCTGTCATTACACAGGGCTGTATCAAAGTGATTGCTGTAATTACACAGAACTGTATCAAAGTGATTGCTGTCATTACACAGGACTGTATCAAAGTGATTGCTGTAATTACACAGGGCTGTATCAAAGTGATTGCTGTAATTACACAGAACTGTATCAAAGTGATTGCTGTAATTACACAGGACTGTATCAAAGTGATTGCTGTCATTACACAGGACTGTATCAAAGTGATTGCTGTAATTACACAGAACTGTATCAAAGTGATTGCTGTCATTACACAGGACTGTATCAAAGTGATTGCTGTAATTACACAGGGCTGTATCAAAGTGATTGCTGTAATTACACAGAACTGTATCAAAGTGATTGTTGTCATTACACAGGACTGTATCAAAGTGATTGCTGTCATTACACAGGGTTCTATCAAAGTGATTGCTGTCATTACACAGGACTGTATCAAAGTGATTGCTGTAACTACACAGGACTGTATCAAAGTGATTGCTGTAACTACACAGGACTGTATCAAAGTGATTGTTGTCATTACACAGGATTGTATCAAAGTGATTGTTGTCATTACACAGGATTGTATCAAAGTGATTGCTGTAATTACACAGGACTGTATCAAAGTGATTGCTGTAATTACACAGGGCTGTATCAAAGTGATTGCTGTAATTACACAGGACTGTATCAAAGTGATTGCTGTAATTACACAGGACTGTATCAAAGTGATTGCTGTAATTACACAGGGCTGTATCAAAGTGATTGCTGTAATTACACAGGGCTGTATCAAAGTGATTGCTGTAATTACACAGGACTGTATCCAAGTGATTGCTGTAATTACACAGGACTGTATCAAAGTGATTGCTGTAATTACACAGGGCTGTATCAAAGTGATTGTTGTCATTACACAGGACTGTATCCAAGTGATTGCTGTAACTACACAGGACTGTATCAAAGTGATTGTTGTAATTACACAGGACTGTATCAAAGTGATTGCTGTAATTACACAGGACTGTATCAAAGTGATTGCTGTCATTACACAGGGCTGTATCAAAGGGATTGTTGTCATTACACAGGGCTGTATCAAAGTGATTGTTGTCATTACACAGGACTGTATCAAAGTGATTGCTGTAATTACACAGGACTGTATCAAAGTGATTGCTGTAATTACACAGGATTGTATCAAAGTGATTGCTGTAATTGCATAGGACTGTATCAAAGTGATTGTTGTAATTACACAGGGCTGTATCAAAGTGATTGTTGTAATTACACAGGGCTGTATCAAAGTGATTGCTGTAATTACACAGGACTGTATCAAAGTAATTGCTGTCATTACACAGGAATGTATCCAAGTGATTGCTGTAAATACACACGACTGTATCGACATTGAAACAAAAAAGCAGTCTGTGAGTGGTTTTGGAAATGGACTTATCACAAGAACTGACTGACTGACTGAATGTTGTGTATAATTACAGCAATCACCCCCAAAAAGAAAAGAAAAGGAAACTACCCAATTCCCTTTGACCAGACTAACTTATAGTTTTGGGAAACTCACCTCACTTTTCTTTCCTCTCTTTGCTTGGGTGGAGCTTCGTCTCTTCTTAGGTGGTTAGTTGGGTCTCTAGTCGGGCGGGTAGAGTGCTCGACCTCGGTCGATTCCAGCTTGGGCAAGGTGCATAACTCACCATGTCTCTCCCCACCCAGATGTAAAACTGGGTGCCTGTGAAGACTGGTGGGATTGTGGTGCGATTACCCCTTGTATGTAGCCATGAGCCAGCTCTGGGTGGGAAAGCACCATGGGGAGTGGAGATGGTGCTGGCTCTCTCATCCTGTCTGTCTGTCACCAAGCGTGTCGTCAGGTACCAGAACTGGTTCCATCAAGTGGCCCATGGATCAGGGGATAAAGTGTAAAGTTATTCTGAGACCCAGACGTGGGTGATAAGTCACTACATAAAAACCGGTGTCTTTACCTTTTGGTACCCAGGTAGGCAACGGTTAGTGATTGGATCTGTATATCTGTGAAAACTACATACAAACCTGTATAAAGTCTAAACAACAGGGTCCCCACGGTCATTTAATTAAAAACTGGAAAAGTTTTTTAATTTGCCAAATATTTTGAGAATTTAACTAAAACTGAAAAGTCATGGAAAAGTTAAGAAATTTCGGTATGGCCGACGTTTTTAAAAATAATTGTGCTTATCAGCGTGCAAGTGGTCACTTCCAGTTTCATGGCTTGCAGAGGCACCTCTCTAGACTGGACACAAGGTCATTGAGCTGGAGATGCTAAGCCTGCGTTCTGCTGGCCATTACTATGAACAGAAACCAGACTCCCCCAGCAGTAAATGTAAATTTTCACAGATTTGGGCAAGAAAATGTCATAGAATTTTTCACAAAGTGATTGAAAAGTTGTGATTTTTTTTTCTTGGAAGTCTGTGGGATTCCTGAAACGACCTAATGTAGTCCCAATGCCCCACTCACTGTAGCCTTGTGAGGCCGCCTGTGGCTGAGCTGCTGGAGTAAATCCTCAAAAGCCTAAGTGTATGAAAAATTGAATTCTTCGAAATGCTACACTCCACTCGTCACACAATTTCCAAACCACCCCTAGCTGCCTGGTGAAGTTGTTGGCTGGCTCGACTAGTTTTCTACTCGGCTCATACTTCTAAATTTAGTAACATTTAGGAGAGTGCGGGCAACTCTGCCCTAAGTCTTCACTACAGAGCTAAATATAGAACAGCGAGTCCAAGGAGAGAAACATGAAAGGAAACAGCTGGTAGTCAGCTGACATTAGCTGGGTTAGTCCGATCCGTTAGACTTCCACAGGCGGCCCATACTAGTGGACTCGTCCAAGGAGAGGGATGTGGGAAAGAAGGCAAAGATGACATTACACACAAGCTGACGGGTCTCAACATTTGGTTGGCTGCGTTTTTACATTGGCGTTTATGCTTTAAAAAATGTCCATGTAAAAACGCAGCCAGACAGATGCTGTGGTCCGTCAGCTTGTGTTGCGTCATCCTTGCTGTCTTTCCCGCACCTCTCTTCTTGGACAAGTCCACTGGTGTGGCCCACATGCGGAAGTCTAACAGTAAGATTAGATCAGTCAGTTATTTAGAGGGAGGGCAAAGGAAGAGCAGGATGAGGTGGAAAGGGTACCAAAAGTCTCAAGCCTAGTTCCAGCCGATGAGGGAAACCAGAAGGGGTTTCATAGGACTATGGTCTGCTAGCAGAGGTAATCACTGAAACAGTCTATTATGCTGTTGACTAATGTTTATTTTTTTTTTAACTAGCAAAAATTACTATAGTCCATTTCAGTGATTGCAGTTGCTAGCACACCATAGTCCTATGAAACCTGCTTCAGGTATGGCTGCATTTTCACGAGTTTGATCCGAGTTTGAAAATCGTCCAGCTTCAGTCTTGCTATGCACCATGACAGGTGGTTATGTAGTTTGGAACAGTTCACATCTGCTGTGTCAGAGAAGATCTCTCCAGTTGTCCCAGTTTGGAAATCAAAACAGCTGGTGATACATTCAGAAAGATTTCAGATTTGCTGTGTTGGAGGAAATCTTTCAAGTGGTCATTCGGTTGTGTGCCTTTTGACTAGTGGAAGGGTCAAATGAGACATTTTCTGGCTTTTTTTTTTTGCCTCTAGGTTTTTCTGTCACTTGGTGAAATGTTGCATTCTCAGTGGCTTCAATTGAACAGTTTGCATGAAAAAGGTTACTAACAGGACTTTATTTGAACAGCAATGTTCAGACTCAAAGTAACATTAAAAACTTCAGTCTTTCTGCATGAATTTTGATTTTGAAATGTTGGTTAACATCTGACCAGAGAATTGGGTCATCCTACCTATGAGGAGGACTTTTGGGGGGAGACTCTCTCTTTATGGCATTATGGGATGCCATAATGAATATCTTATAGCTCTTTATCACATGCATTGTTATAAGTCTCAGCAAACAAAATTTGTACTTATGTTGGGGTTGTGGTAGAGGTAATTGATACAGATAGAGATATAGACATACAGATACTTTATTCATTGTCTTTGAACAGGAATTTTCCCCATCCAGCATAAAATAGGAAAAGCAGTGTTCACTGTCAACTAGACCAGTGCAGAGTAATACATTTATATACAACCAGCAGCCACTCAATATCCCCCTCATCAGCTGGAACCCCTGGCTGCTGGGCTTTCGGGGCCTGCTCCAGTAGCTCAGCCAGGGGCCTGCTCCAGTAGCTCAGCCAGGGGCCTGCTCCAGTAGCTCAGCCAGGGGCCTGCTCCAGTAGCTCAGCCAGGGGCCTGCTCCAGTAGCTCAGCCAGGGGCCTGCTCCAGTAGCTCAGCCAGGGGCCTGCTCCAGTAGCTCAGCCAGGGACCTGCTCCAGTAGCTCAGCCAGGGGCGGCCCCAAGCAGCCCAAGAGGCTACTGAGAAACATTGAAACAGTAGTAGATAATTAATTATGCAGATTATGTGAAGATGTCAGGTTAGAGGGTTGCCTTGAATAACATTACTCTGATTCTGGTTCGCTGCCATGTTTAGGTTGGGTGGCTCTACATCACATCCACAACCCTACTCAGGAGTAAAAGGGGTGCCTGAGAGGGCTGAGATGGAAAATGGTGAAAGTTGACTTTGGTGCATTTATTCGCAGCCTGGTTGCATGATTCCCAGGGAGTTGAGATGGTGTTGGACTGAGAGATTGAGCAGCCCGGTGACCAGGGGGTCACATTTTGTGGGTTGAGCATCCATCAATGAATGGAAATGTTGCAATATAAAAAAGAGCACCTCTACCTTTACATTTCCAGTGTTCCCCGGTACCCCTTTTACACCTTGTCAAGAGAGGCAAGCAATGTAGTGTGAAGTCACAGCAGAGCTAGAAATGGCATCAAGTGGTCAGAGCAGGGACTGTACCACGACACCTATTTGTCTTGTCCTGTTGCCGACATGTCAAGCCACTGTGCCAAATTGCCGACATGTCAAACCACTATGCAAAATTGCCGACATGTCAAGCCATTATGCCAAATTGCCGACATGTCAAGCCACTATGCCAAATTGCCGACATATCAACCCATTATGCCAACTCCTGATGGGAAAAAAGATGCATTCAACAGTGTATTTGGTTGTTTGCTTGTGGTCAGTTTTCTTGTACAGGCACATCAATGTGACTATTCTATATACTATCCTTGCTGAGTAAGAAAACTGCTGTTTCCTAATGTTGCAATCTGTGCCCCTTGTTTTACAAGAGGGAGTCCCCAGACATCTGTTTCTATGTTGTCAGTGTACCATGCAGGGGTGCTAATGCCACTCTTTTGCTATTTTTCATCCTTGCAGAGTTTTTCAGAAAGCTGCTGCTTTCCATCCGTGTAATTACATTTTTACCTGCAACCTTTTAATAAAGAGCCTAAACATGTCCCTTTCTAAGTGTTTCATCACAAATCCATTGCTGGTAACACATGTAGCCCAGCTTTTTCTCCCCTTGTCAGTTGACCCACCATGTCTCCTTATATTTATGAAATGTGAATGACTAAGCTTGCTTTGACTCTTAACCAGCTTAAGTGATTGTAATCATTGGCCTTATTAATAGCCTGAAAAGATTAATAGGCCATTAATTTAAACTTCTCCATCCATTCATTCATTCATTCATTCATTCTCCACAGGGTGACATTCTGCGGACCCCTGGTGGCGGAGCAGCGGTGGTCTTCAATGATGTGGAGGAACTGCGCAAGACTTCTCCAGGCTCCAAGAAACGCCGCAGTCCCACTGCCAGACCCGAAGACTTTGAGGGCGAGTGGACCGACACAGAGGATCGCTGTAACGTCGCCATTGAGGGACACGGTCTCAAGTGAGTGAAGAGAGAAAGTGTGTGTGCGTGTGTGTGTGTGTGTGTGTGTGTGTGTGTAGAGTGTGTGTGTGTGTGTGTGAGTGTGTTTTGGTAATGTGTGTGTGTGTGTAGTGTGTATGTGTAGAGTGTGTGTGTGTGTGTGTAGTGTGTTGTGTGTGTGTGTTGTATATGTGTGTGTTGTGTGGTGTGTGTGCATGTGGCAGACCTGTTTACACTACGCATTGAGCGTAGTAAACTACGCATTTGCATACTATACTACGCAAGTCTATTGTTTTCTACGCAAAGGGTATTGTTTCGGCTACGCATATCACAATCCGCAATTTTCATTATCTCGCTTGACATATTTTTTTGCCGATCCTTGTTTTAGGGCGGAAGACGTTTGCTGCATGCAGCGCATGCAGCCCCGAGGATTACGTCACTCTTCCGTGCCAGAAGTGGCGTCATTCTTCGCGCCAAGATATTACGTCATCCTTCCTCCCTACACTATGTGTAACCTATAACCTTTGTTTGAGAGAAGAGACGCCAGAAGTGGCGTCATTCTTCGCGCCAAGATATTACGTCATCCTTCCTCCCTGCACTTCACGCTTGAAAGCGCTGGACGGGAGCAGCGATTGCGCAGCTCAAACGCTTCGCTAAATTTCCCGCTCATCGCAGCTTGCAAGCGGTGATGAGAGGAAAATTTAGCGAGTCTCGACAGCGCTTGCAAGCTGTGATGAGCGGGAAATTTAGCGAAGCGTTTGAGCGCCGCAATCGCTGCTCCCGTCCAGCGCTTTCAAGCACCAGGACTGTGCAACTCGGGGCGGTTTTACTGCCAACCCTCGTGCGCTTTTCGAGACAATGGTTGAACTAAGAGCACACGAAACTGAAGATGAGAACTGTGAAGAAAATGACTCCGAAATGCCACCAACCAAAAAGAAGAAGACGAGCAAAGTGCTGAGCCAAGTCTTTCTGCCAAAATATCATGAGGAATACCTATGCCTTGTCACTTCGCAGAAATGAAAACAGTTTGCTCATTCAGCCATTGCACTGTCTGCGACTCCCATTTTTCCGTCAGCCACGGTGGAAAGTTTTATTGGTTGACTTAGACATTTTTTTGGTTTTTATCAATAACGGGTGAAGCTTTATATTCTAACCCAATCCCATGTTTGACTCTCAACGGGTTGTCCCTAGGCCCTAAGTCCAGGGCCCGACGCTGATGTTGGACGCAAACGTGACAAAAAGTAATGCGTCCGGGTTTAGGTGAAACTCCCCGGACAGGCTAAGTCAGTCAGGCGTGGTGGTGGGTGCTGCCTAGGCTGAGCGCTATCGGTAAAACCCGATTTTTTGGGGGTAAGTAACAAAAAATGTTTTTTTTTTTTTTGCGTTTTAGGACAAAAGAATCAAAATGGCCTTAAGAACTTTTGACCCAAAAAATCCTGCAATAGCGGTCCCCCGCAATAGGAAAAAAAAAATGGAATAATTTTTAAGTTTACAAAAGTAACAAAAATTATGGTTTTTTAGGCGTTTTAGGAGAAATGAATCAAAATGGCCTTAAGAACTTTTGACCAAAAAAAAAATCCCGCAATAGCGCCCCCCCCCCCCCCCCCCCCCCCCCCCCCCCCCCCCAATAGAGAGCCGACCCCAGAAATTCTACACATTCAATTACAAAACTACACATTTCTTCACTTTTGCTCCCACAAACTACACATGCAAAGTTTTAGGGGTAAACAGGTCTGATATGTGTGTGTGTGTGTGTGTGTGTGTGTGTAGATGTATGTGTGTGTGTGTGGATGTATGTGCTTGCATGTGCATGCCTGCATCTCTCTCTCTCTCTCTCTCTCTCTCTCTCTCTCTCTCTCTCTCTCTCTCTCTCTCTCTCTCTCTCTCTCTCTCTCTCTCTCTCTCTCTCTCTCTCCCTCTATGCACACGCACACACACACCAACACACACATACACACACATGCACATACACACACTCACCAACACATACACACTCATTGTTTTCAAAGGGTCTAAAATGCCTCTGCACATTTTTGTTGCAGGCGTGTGAGGAGGACGGACGTGTAAAGTTGAAACTCTTCGCAGCAACTGCACAACTCTGACTGAGCCACTTTGACGAAATATTGCGCAGGCAGACTCACTTCCATGGTGATATTTCTGTCCACTTTTAATTAATTAATCAATGAACACTTTCAACATGTGGGTGATTTGTTTGCACTTTTAGAAGCAAGGCCACTGCAGAAGTGGATTGGGCCATCCAACTTTGCTTTGTGATCTGTTTGTTGGCCTCCTGTCTTATCACTGTTTTGTGGTGTTTTTTAAATATTTTTTTCTTGTTTGTCTTCATTTTTTTCTTTCTGATAGCAAATGTTTATGGTTGCTCTGATGCTCTGAATAAGTAGAACATTACCCAAAGAGGTCAGGTAAACTGCCTTAATTGTTTGTCTGGAAGGAGAGTTGTGTGTGAGGGATAAAGTGATTTTTAGATTGAATATTTGATGCCACTGTCAAGCAAAAATGGATAGAGGAAAAAATAGACCTTTCTCGCTAAATGGGCTTTCCCAAAGAAAGTTTCCATAAATTAAGTTTTGCAGTGTGTGCAGCATTTGTTGGGAAGGAGGAGTTTCCACTTCTGCTTTTTTTTTTCGACGTGAAATTGATTGGGCTGTGCATTGTTCTAAGAGCAACAATCTCTTAATACTCTGGTCGTAGCCTGGCGTCTCAGAGCTGTGATTTTTGTAGGAAAGATGATTTGCCTGCAGGCCAATGTTACTTACCTGTACGCTGTAACTGTGAACAAACTATCATCCTGTGTTGAAAAGGGTACATAGACGTTTCCTTGCATAGATTCTGTAGAGCAGTTAGAATAGCTGATGTAGTGCTGAATGGTAATGGTTAGCATAGTCTAGCCGTATATCATAGCAGGCTAACAGAAGTTGCCTGTGTTAACTGAAATTGTTCCTGTAAGAGACTGCTAGTTGTCTCTCCCTCCGGTGAGATCAAAGACTGAGATATTACTCTGATGTAGCTTCCTTCTTCATTATTGTGGCATTTTGCCAGATATGAAAGGCACGATCTCTTGTGGACAAAGAACAAATCTTCAGCATTTCTGTAGTGGCATCCTGTTTTGAGAATACTCCCTCTGTTTTCAGAGTCCTTTTTGAAGAGTGG
The DNA here is from genome assembly GCA_034096865.1 of Theodoxus fluviatilis. NCBI lineage: Eukaryota > Metazoa > Mollusca > Gastropoda > Cycloneritida > Neritidae > Theodoxus > Theodoxus fluviatilis. The sequence goes on along the minus strand of JAWQFJ010025517.1, from coordinate 25,573 downwards.
TTTATAGGTGAAAGTAGTCTTCGTATCCATTTGATGTTTTCTTCTAATTTTTTTTCCACGCCTGCTCCATGAACAAAGATAGCATGAACAAACACTTCTCCATACACGCTGACAAAGTTACCACAGGTATGCCCGATGGTTGCTTCTTACAGTTGACTGCAAAACTGACTTGTTTAAAGGAAAAAAAGTTTAAAAGAATCTGGAAAGTTCGACCCAGATGCCTGCAGTTTTTTTCTTGGGTGTAGCGAACAAAAACTGTATGTACATATTTTGGTAAAACTCCCATCCAAAGTTGGAATTTTCCCTGTGTCTTGAATGAGTGTTTCAATTTCATTACATTTGTGGTTTGTTTGCTTTTTTTATGCACCATTAGACAATTTTTGTGCTATTTCTTGTTGTCATTCTCACATTGCATAGTTTGTTCCACAAGGGCTGAAAAAGAATGTAAGTTCTTGTAAAACAATCAGTGTGCAGGTTGATGATCAGACATAATGTCTGCAAATGAACATTTCAACAAAAAACCTTTTGATCAAGGATGGCGACATCCACAGGTGCTTGAGAGTGAGATTGAGTGTTTTGATACTTTTGATGTTTTAAAGTTTGTTGGGATGCAAGAGACATCATTCCATTTCCTTTGAATCATGATTAGAGAGTAAATGTTTTTGCTGCAAGGATAACATTTTCCATCTGCTGTGACGAAAAAAAAAGAAAAAGGAAGGACACAGCAAGACTGATGGGGGCATGGGTTGTTTTAATGGTCATCAGATGATATTCTCTTAGCATATGTTCACATCTGCCAGCCTCCCAGGAACAAAAGGACATTGAACAAGTGAACTGGCCATGGTGATATTATGTTACGTGTTCATTTAATTGCAAGGGCCCTTTTTACATGTGTTGTTTGGGACAGCCGCATGAAACAAAACACTGTTTGCCCATATTTGGATGTTCATTATGCATATCAAGAGTCACCTTTACAGAGAGGAAAAAAGAGGTTAGTTTGCACTGTTGTGTACACCAATCATGAAAACGCACTGTTGGGATGAATTTCCTTTGATTCTAAGCTTATTTTGTCTTGAAGATTTGACATGTCATGCATCAAATATTTCAGCTCGTCACTGAATTAAGTGATTGAAACATGAGTTATAACCAACATTAGATAAAGATTGCATGCCATAATATACATTTAATTTGCGATACATTTGCCACCATCTATTCTGCTGTTCTGTTTGATTGCTCCAAGAGATGAAACTGGCAGAGATATGGGGAAATGTCAGGGTATTAGAAATTCCTTCTTGGCGGGAAAACATCTGACAATGATTGCTTCTGCTTTCGAAAAGGAGAGAGATCTGTGCAGGAAGCAATGCATTGGGTGTATGTTGGAATTGGCATTTCCTCAGAATTCTTTCCTCTTACCCATGTCTATGACTTGGTGAGCATTTGTGGTGCTTGTTTATTAAGTCTGGCGAAATGTTGCCTTCTGGTGGCGTTTTGGGACGAGGACACAAGTGTGACAGACAGGAAACCCGATTCCACCCTGATGTAATCTCCACCAGAGAAGGGCTTTCAAACTTCTTCCCCAAATTTTGCAATTCCAAATCAATCCATGTTTAATAATTTTTCAGTCATGTGCCAGTAAATCAACTCTTGTTTAGGGTAACCGGTTGAGGTTGGTTTTTTGCGCATCTCTGGAAAAGTGTATACAATTTTGGGTGTCTACAAGTTGCATCAAATGTACCTAAGCCTTGAAGGACCAGTATTTGGTTATCCTTTTGTGCTTGTGTACGCCTGATAACATCCACTGTCAAATTGCTCATGGAGCAGAATGTGAACAGTTTGAATATTCTTTCTCATTCTGAGCACTTGGAATTGTACTTCACCTAAAAGTTGAGGGATAGCTCAAAGTTTCACTGAAAATTGTATGAAACTGAATTGTTTCACCATGTGTACATGTGACAGGCAGCCTTGATCAATATTTGACTTCACAAAGGCATCAAAATTGAAAATGTGGCAACAGTGTAAAAATCGAACTACTTATCTATGTGAGCATCATGTTGGTGCTGTACAATGCTGAACAAAGGGATGGCTTATAACTTTCCTTTTTTTTTCTCTTCTTCTTCTGTCCTCAAATAAACTTGAACAATTATGTTAGCTTGCATGCGTAGCTGTTTGAGTTGAGAGCTTGTCTTGATCAACGTTGCCTCACATTATACACAACTTTGAACAAAAATGTCTGAGATTCATAAATACAAATATAAAGTGATACATTTTTCATGCTTACAAACACTTTTATTACACAAAGTGCACAACATATTCATTTGCGAGTGACAAAAAGAACCGCATGCAGCACATGGAATGACTGAACGAATATGGTGGATGGGATTCACATGTACAGTGTAAATAGAATCTATATTTGCAACAACAAGAAAAAGTCAAACTAATAACTTTTGCTATAAAAAAGCAAGTCAACGTAATAGCATATACACAGTACTTGTGCTCTAAAATGGTATTTTATTAGTAGAACAGTCAGATTTTTATTCCCTTATGTAAGAAAAGAAGGATGTCCATACTATCTTGGCAACAAAAAAGGAAAAAATTCTGTCCTTGATAAAAGATGATATGTTGTCATTATCATCTGTGCAAGATAACCGACTTGCAAAACAAACTAAAAGTTGCATTTGTTGGTTTTGTAGAGGGAAATTTTTTTAAAAGAATCTTTGGGGGAAAACAGTTGTAGTGATGTTTACCTTCGATTGTACACCTCCCTGAATGCAGGAAATAATATCTGTACTGAGCTGGTGTATCCATTTGCACATGTATGTATTGAATGCAACCAACTTATTCAATAGAAATCGGGTACACTAAGGGTTTGTATGTATAACATATCACATGCCTACTGTGCTAGATTAGAAACTGTATTTTTATTTACGTCGGGTATTTAATCCTGCTACTGTCGGTTGGTAGTTGGCTGAGAATGGAGACTCACTTTCTCAACTTCTGTCCTCTACCTGTGTTGGTCAATCTTTGTTGAGGTTGGCCCTCATTTCACTGTGATCCTTTGTGTGAATCTTCATGTGTAGCGACTGTCTGTCTGTCTCTCTCTCTCTCTCTCTCTCTCTCTCTGAGTGTCCTGACTGTAGTGTCCCTGCACTGTAGAAAGTGTGATCTTTTGTGTGAATATTCTGTGTGTGTGTTTTGTGGCTGTCTCTCTCTATGTCCTGACCACAGTATATTTGTCTCTGTGCTGCAGAAAGTGTTATCCTTTGTGTGAATATTTCTTGTGTGTATTTTGTGGCTGTCTCTCTCTCTCTCTTACTATGCCCTGACTGTAGTGTATTTGTCTCTGTGCTGCAGAAAGTGTTATCTTTTGTGTGAATATTTCTTGTGTGTGTGTTGGCTCTCTGTGTCCTGACCTTAATGTATTTGTCCCAGTGCTGTCGAAAGTGTTATCTTTTGTATGAATCTTTCGTGTGTGTTTGCTGTGACTGTTTATCATCTTGTTACCTTACTATACTGTGCGTGTCCCAGCGCTGTAGAAAATGTGGTCCTTTGTGTGAATATGTCATGTGTGTCCAGTTGCTCCCTCTATCATTGTGTCCTGATTATTAAGTTTTCATCACAGTGCTGTTAAAAGCGTGATATAAAATGGTCTTTTATCCCTCTCATCTAGTGTTTGAGCATTCTCACGTGTTGTTACCTGTTTCTTTGCTACTGCATAAATGTAATTCGTATTCCTTTTGTAAATACTTCTTAATGTGTTATGTTGATTACATATATATATATATAATCGTTTTTACTTAAATAAATGAAAAGTTGAAATATCCAGGCTTGATTTCAAGCGCTTTCTGTATGTCTCCTGTAGAATATAATAAAATGTAAAAATTTCCCACCCAGTGTTTGAAATTTTGTTTTGCACGCGTAGATGGGATTTGCATACCTGGAGTTGAAACTCATAGGAAATATTCATGTGCACATGAATGTCAATTTTCCGACACAAGGATAATCAGACCCAAAACACTGAAGACATTAGCATAAGGAAATCTTTTACACAGGGTTGTTAACATTTCATGCTTGATTATACCTAGGAGAGAAACTGGTGTGTCTATGTGTTTAATGAGACATTAGAAAGCATGCAACTAGTTTATGTTGGCTACTCGTTGAAAACGCACACACACATATACTTGTTTGATCGTTAAGTCTGGGAGAAAAGGGTTTCATTAAAGATGTCCTTAAAAGCACGACGATAGTATATACATGTACATCAAATTTCTTTGTGACAGCATGGACGTGTGTATGTCCACACATGCGTATCATCACACGCCTTTTCTGGCTGAGCTGTGGTAGGGCGCGTTTGTTAGGCCCCAAATCTCGAGTCTCCCTGAATGGCTAGTCGAGAGCGAGTGAGACGCTCCTACAGCTAAAAATAACGGCCAATTATCTCGCAAGGCGGAAGAACATGGCTGCGTCCTGGCACCAGAGTAGGTGAAAAAGTTGCCGATAGATGAAATAACTGACGCTTCAGATATCACATCAGTTTATCACTTCATAGGACACACCATGGTGACATATCGAATGGCACGGGAAACTTTTTCAACGCAAAAAAAGCAGCCCGGGTTCAACTGTAGACAATTTTGTCAAAAATGTTGTGCCTCGATTCATTTCCATCAATTCAGAGGACATAATTCATAGAGCCTACGTGTACGGTGTTGCATGTTTGCAAGCGATATAAAAAAATTTCAGCAGTGTATGTCCAGGATTAACCTATACACCTACTCCTCAAGATATACAAATGAACACTCGAACAGCAAATACTTCCGTGTACGTACACTTTTGCATTCTCGGACCCTGAGAAGCACATTACAGGCACTGTTATCTCCGAACAACAGCCCAACCCACACTGTCTCCGCCATTTAGGGTCCCCCTGTGGGTTTGGGGTGAGAATTGACCCACCGCGTCTCCCTACGCGTTTCGTAAGAGGGGAATACCTACGGACACCGCAACTTGATTTGCGTTTACTCTGAACTGTTCACGTGATTTTCGTGCTTAATGGCCTTATATAGCCTATAAAGGCTGATGGGCCGTAAAACGCCATCCATCCATCCATCCGCCATTTATAGGCTCTTCGCGTCACTGCAGCGGGAAGGATCGAGGGAGCTCTGCTGCTGTCCTCCCTCACAGCGACTGTGTCCTAATGAGCGAGGAATGCAGGAAACGCCTAGCCCTCGCGATTCTCTCGAGATTTTGGGCCAAACAAACGCCAGTAGGCTCGAAAACTTCACAGCTAGAGAGTTAGGTCACAAGACCGGAATCAATTGAACAGCCAGAGATTTAAACGTCATAAGGCGGTTATTAACTGAACAGCCAGAGATTTACACGTCATAAGGCGGTTATTAACTGAACAGCCAGAGATTTACACGTCATAAGGCGGTTATCAACTGAACAGCCAAAGATTTACGTCATAAGGCGGGAATAAAGTGAACAGCCAAAGATGTACACATCATAAGGCGGTTATCAATTGAACAGCCAGAAATTTACACGTCATAAGGCGGGAATAAAGTGAACAGCCAAAGATGTACACGTCATAAGGCGAGAATCAATTGAACAGCAAGAGATTTGCGTCATTAGACGGGAATTGGTTGAACAGCAAGATAGTTACGTCATTAGACGGGAATTGGTTGAACAGCAAGAGATTTACGTCATTAGACGGGAATCGATTGAACAGCAAGAGATTTACGTCATTAGACGGGAATTGATTGAACAGCAAGAGATTTACGTCACAAGGCGGGAATCGATGGAACAGCAAGAGATTTACGTCATTAGACGGGAATTGATTGAACAGCAAGAGATTTACGTCATTAGACGGGAATTGATTGAACAGCAAGAGATTTACGTCACAAGGCGGGAATCGATGGAACAGCAAGAGATTTACGTCATTAGACGGGAATTGATTGAACAGCAAGAGATTTACGTCACAAGGCGGGAATCGATGGAACAGCAAGACATTTACGTCATGAGGCGGGAATCGATGGAACAGCAAGACATTTACGTCATTAGGCGGGAATCGATTGAACAGCAAGAGATTTACATCATTAGACGGGAATTGATTGAACAGCAAGAGATTTACGTCACAAGGCGGGAATCGATGGAACAGCAAGACATTTACGTCATTAGGCGGGAATCGATTGAACAGCAAGAGATTTACGTCATTAGACGGGAATTGATTGAACAGCAAGAGATTTACGTCACAAGGCGGGAATCGATGGAACAGCAAGACATTTACGTCATTAGACGGGAATCGATGGAACAGCAAGAGATTTGCGTCATTAGACGGGAATCGATGGAACAGCAAGAGATTTACGTCATTAGGCGGGAATCGATTGAACAGCAAGAGATTTACGTCATTAGACGGGAATTGATTGAACAGCAAGAGATTTACGTCACAAGGCGGGAATCGATGGAACAGCAAGACATTTACGTCATGAGGCGGGAATCGGTTGAACAGCAAGACATTTACGTCATTAGGCGGAAATCGAGCCACACCAAACCTGTAATGCACTGACCGGAAACAAGAAGCCAGAAGCTTTTCTCCCACGTGAACATGTCCAAGCGTAAGTTTGCCGTGAACGCTCATCTCCAAACGTTTTCGATACGTATCGACAAGAATCTATATTCTCTGTAGAACGCACACCTCAGAGAGGCTACATGAAACCGACACTGCGACGCCTTGGTCAAACGCCTTTCACACTGACGTTGCTTCAATGACAAACCACTGCTCTGTCTCAAAATCCGGGATGACCATTTCCACTCTTCTTATGCCGAGATAAGACAGGAACCTCCTGTGCAAGGAGGAAGAGAACCTGTGGGGCCTCACAGTATGCCTACCCCCCACCTCCTCCTTCTCTAAGGCCGACTCTGACTCTGTAGTGATCTTTCTGGACAGCCCCTCTGGGTCGGGGGTGAGAATTGACCCACCACGCCTCCGTGCATGTTTCGTACCAGGTGAATAACTAGGGAAATCATGGCTTGATTCGTGCACACTCTTGTCTAGTGATTTTCGTGCTCGATGGCCTTACATAGCCTACTTCAACCATCCATCCATCCTTTCTGGGCTCCCTACCTAAGCCAGCAGTAGTAGATTGTTCATGAAATAATTTCATCCGAGAAAGGCACCCTCCCGCGAGAGGGACCACAGGTTGGAGGAAGAACGTTTGGTTTGGCCGAAATGAAAGGGTCGCCCGTTGTTACGGCAGCCTTCAACACTTCAGTCCGCCACGACGATGCCTTTGTCAAGCGCCTCTTCACACTGATGTGGCCTCAATGACGAAGTACTGCTCAGTGTCCGAATCAGAGATGACCACTCTCTCTGTCCTGGGACGAAGACTGAAACCCATGTGCGAGAAGGAGGAGAACCTGTGGGGAAAGGAGTCCTCATACAACGCCGCCTCTCCCTCTTCCTCCTCCTCTGAGGCCGACTCTGACGGTGGAGTGACCTCTCTGGACTCCCTCCTCAGGCCTGCAGTAGTCGCCTGTTCCCCCAGGATTCCACCCAGAGACATTTCTTCACGAGAAGCACTGCAGGTTGGACGGGGAGCATCAGGTTTTGCTGAGGAGCCGCTTGTAGTTACTGCAGTGTTCACCATGAAGCCTGCAGTTGTTGAGGGAAGTGAACTCAGATCCTCATGGGTGTCTGCATTGTGGGTTCCTTTCTTCCTCCGTGAGTTCCTCCCTCGTTTCCTCCACCTCATTTTGAGCCCCCTTGCTGACTGCCAGAAGGCGGACGTTGAGGGCTCTGAGCGGACATTGGCAGTCGGCTGTGGCAGAGTCAGTTGATGGATACATAAACTGAGATCCATGTCGTTCTCTCTGGTTCTTTTTCTCTGAACAGTCACTTTGCCAATGCATGTGGGACTTGACGTGAAATCGCCATCATCTGCAGGTCCTTCATTGTCTCCATTCGACAGAGAGTGCTTAGGGTCCCTCCTTGGACTCTTTCTGTTTTCTCGTCTTGTCTTTGGAGTTCCCGAAAACATTCTCGGTATGCAGGAGACAGTACGGTTTCGCAAATTCCAGGTTTTGCAACACCATTCCTCAGGGATTTCTGACGCTGATTTTCCATAATCTTCTTCTCTAATGTTGGTGCTACTTTTCATTTCTGATTTGGATTTCGTCCTGCCTGCAGATCCAGTGAAGTTTCTCTTGTTCTTTTGACGTGTTGTTGTCCTGAGGTCCAGCGTATTCACTATACCAAAAGCTTCACCATCATCCTCACTGTTCCTGAGGAGGTTACTGCCTTCACTGGCAATTGAGGTGCCACGACTTTGACTGTGAGCAGGCGTGTTTCCCTCGACTGTATCGGTGTCTTCGTCCCCACTGCTCTCAGGGGACATCAGCTGCGTAGTTCCTGTGTCATGGATGGCCAATCTAGTGTCCACTCTGAGCTTGTTGGTCATTTCACTTGAGGTAGCGTCACTTGCCGCTTTTGTGCTCGAGCTGGCTGTTGGGGACTTCTCATACAATGTTCCTTTATGTTTGAGATGTTCTCTCCTTATCGTCGGCAGCTCTGACTCGAGGTCAAAAATTGCATCATATATCATGATTTGTCTTCTAAACTGTCTACCTTTCTTTCTAGAAACTGTCTTCTTGTTTGCTTTTTCTACCATTGTTGATCTTGGTGCTGTCTCTGCTCCCGTTGCTGTTTCGGTTGGTCTTGCTCCTAGTGCTGCTGCCACGGTCGATGTTCTGTTGGCTGTAGGTACGTCTGTCAGTGTTGCTGCTGTAAGTCTTCTTAGATCACTGGTCAAACCTTTGGAATTTTGATACTTCAAACATGACCGCCCTCCACTGACGTCAGTGGGACCTCTGGAGTCACCTTTATGTATGGAAGATCCCTCACATATGGATTCTGACAGCGCTGAGTTCGTGCAACCTCCACTTAAATCAGGAATGGACCTCTGAGCTTTATGATGACCTATATCACCCTTGCAATCACACTCTTCTGATAGAAGCATCCTCATGTGGCTGGTGCTGGTGTGAGAATATGGAAGAAGCTGAGGATTTTGATCTTCTCTGCAGTCTGGTGTTTGAGTGGCTGCTGGCACACCTGAGCTGTCAGAACCAAGCATGTGAGGCACTTGTCGCTTTGATCTTGATGCCTTTCGATGCCTTCTGCGTCCTGCAAATCTTTCATTTTCTAATGAACCTAAACCGATTTCTCTGTTGTCTTGTTCTGCTGTACGATCCTCAAGCTCAGTCATGGCATCACTCAAGGATGACGACGAGGCAGACAAAGGTCGAGATTTTCTCCTCTTTTCTCGATTTACACTCTTTACAGTCTTGTACAGTTTCTTTTTTCTCCCGATCAACTCGGAACTGTTTTGTGATCTTCGTTTTCCAACTGCGTCACGCCTTGTCGTCAACCCAGGCGGGTCAAAGGAGAGCTGATGTGAGAATGGACCTGCAGCAGACAACTTCTTTGTCTGTTTTGAATTTCTTTTCACCAGTCCGTAAATTTTCCCTGGACTCTTGATCTGCCTTGGTGCCGCCGATGAAGAACCGTGACCTTTTTGTACTGGTCGGTTCAGTTTGAATTTGCTTTTGCCGTTGGCACTAGGGCCTTTTGATTCAGAATGGGAAATTTCACTGGACGAAACGACAGCATGGTCCTTTGTAGGTCTTGCAGGTCTTGACTCTGGAATGAGCTTCGACGGCTCGGTAGTAATGAGTTCTGGCTGCTGCTGCTGCTGACACAGAGTGGCTCCTGTTGTGCGCTGTACTTCAGGTGACACGACAGGTGTGTCCACTGTAGCCTCTGCAGTCCATGAGTCTTGAGTGAGCCTCGAAATCCAGGCAGCTGCGGATTCTCGCTGATGTGGAGGAGGTTCAGCAGTTCTGGCCAAGCGCTGTACTTCAGATGACAAGACAGTGGTATCCACTGAGGCCGTTGCTGTTCCTTGGTCCCCAAAGTCAAAGAAAGACGAGAAGAGTGTCTCACTGCTGTCTTTAGCTCCGGACGCCAGGAACTTCAGGAAGACAGGGGACGGGAGGGGGCTGGAGGATACGTCGGTGTCCCAGTCTCCATGGTTACCAGAGTCCCCTACAGACGGGGAGCTCAAGGGAGAATTCTGGTCCTGATTCGCTTCAGAGTCCACGCATGATTCAAGGTGCTGGAGTTCGTCAGGAACATTCGGGTGTTCTGGTGATGAAGACTGCGTGCTGGTCAAGACTACCGCTGAATCTGCATGGACAGAGGAGCTTAAGCCGTATGTATGTTCCTCTGTTTCTTGGACGTCGTGTGGTCTCGAGTGACGTTCATCCATATCTTTCATAGGTTTTTTGGTTTCTTTGGCATATTTCTTGTGACTGTGGTCTGCTGTTTGACTGAATTCTTTTTGTGTGTTGTCTCCCTTAAGATTTTCTGTTTCTATACCCCATATTTCTTCCTCTGTATCTCCTCGTTTGCCCCGAACCGTTTCTTCGTGCTGTTCTTTCTGCCTGTGCTGTTCTTTCTGTCCGTGCTGTTCTTTCTGTCTGTGCTGTTCTTTCTGTCTGTGCTGTTCTTTCTGTCTGTGCTGTTCTTTCTGTCTGTGCTGTTCTTTCTGTCTGTGCTGTTCTTTCTGTCTGTGCTGTTCAGTCTCGTATTGCTGGTCCTTTCTTTTTCTGTCTTTTTCCTTTAGCTTCTTCTCCCGACTCATTGCTTCTTGCACTCCTCTGTTATCAACGTTCCTTTTTTTCCTCTGTACACTTTTTGGGATCTGTTCCACGTCTGCCTGCTTTCCATCTTCTTCCAGCATGGTAGTCATGCTGCCAGCCGCTATTTCATCTTCTTCCAGCCTGGTAGTCATTATGCCAGCCGCTATTTCATCTTCATCCAGCCTGGTAGTCATGCTGCCAGCCACTATTCCATCTCTTTCCAGTCTGGTAGTCATGCTGCCAGCCACTATTCCATCTTCATCCAGCCTGGTAGTCATTATGCCAGCCGCTATTTCATCTTCATCCAGCCTGGTAGTCATGCTGCCAGCCACTATTCCATCTCTTTCCAGTCTGGTAGTCATGCTGCCAGCCACTATTCCATCTCCTTCCAGCGTGGTAGTCATGCTGCCAGCCACCATTCCATCTCTTTCCAGTCTGGTAGTCATGCTGCCAGCCACTATTCCATCTCCTTCCAGCCTGGAAGTCATCCTTCCAGCCACTATTCCATCTCCTTCCAGCCTGGTAGTCATGCTGCCAGCCACTATTCCATCTTCTTCCAGCCTGGAAGTCATCCTGCCAGCCACTATTCCATCTTCATTCAGCCTGGTAGTAATCCTGCCAGCCACTATTCCATCTTCATTCAGCCTGGTAGTAATCCTGCCAGCCACTATTCCATCTCCTTCCAGCCTGGTAGTCATGCTGCCAGCCGCTATTCCATCTTCTTCCAGCCTGGTAGTCATCCTTCCAGCCACTATTCCATCTTCTTCCAGCCTGGAAGTCATCCTGCCAGCCACTATTCCATCTTCATTCAGCCTGGTAGTAATCCTGCCAGCCACTATTCCATCTTCATTCAGCCTGGTAGTAATCCTGCCAGCCACTATTCCATCTCCTTCCAGCCTGGTAGTCATGCTGCCAGCCGCTATTCCATCTTCTTCCAGCCTGGTAGTCATCCTGCCAGCCACTATTCCATCTTCATTCAGCCTGGTAGTAATCCTGCCAGCCACAATTCCATCTCCTTCCAGCCTGGTAGTCATGCTGCCAGCCACTATTCCATCTTCATTCAGCCTGGTAGTAATCCTGCCAGCCACTATTTCATCTTCATTCAGCCTGGTAGTAATCCTGCCAGCCACTATTCCATCTCTTTCCAGTCTGGTAGTCATGCTGCCAGCCACTATTCCATCTTCATTCAGCCTGGTAGTAATCCTGCCAGCCACTATTCCATCTTCATTCAGCCTGGTAGTAATCCTGCCAGCCACTATTCCATCTCTTTCCAGTCTGGTAGTCATGCTGCCAGCCACTATTCCATCTTCTTCCAGCCTGGAAGTCATGCTGCCAGCCACTATTCCATCTTTATCCAGCCTGGTAGTCATGCTGCCAGCAACTATGCCATCTTCATTCAGCGTGGTAGTCATGCTGCCAGCCACTATTCCATCTTGTTCCAGCCTGGAAGTCATCCTGCCAGCCATTATTCCATCTCCTTCCAGCCTGGTAGTCATGCTTCCAGTCATTATTCCATCTCCTTCCAGCCTGGTAGTCATCCTTCCAGTCATTATTCCATCTTCTTCCAGCCTGGTAGTCCTGCTGCCAGCCACTATTCCATCTTCATTCAGCCTGGTAGTCATCCTTTCAGCCACTATTCCATCTTCTTCCAGCCTGGTAGTCATGCTGCTAGCCACTGTTCCATCTTCTTCCGACCTGGTAGTCATCCTTCCAGCTACTATTCCATCTTCTTCCAGCCTGTTAGTCATCCTTCCAGTTACTATTCCATCTCCTTCCAGCCTGTTAGTCATCCTTCCAGCCACTATTTCATCTTCTTCCAACCTGGAAGTCATCCTTCCAACCACTATGCCATCTTCTTCCAGCATGGAAGTCATCCTGCCAGCCACTATTCCATCTCCTTCCAGCCTGGTAGTCATCCTGCCAGCCGTGATTCCATCTTCTTCCAGCCTGGTAGTCATCCTGCCAGCCACTATGCCATATTCTTCTATCCTGGTAGTCATCCTGCCAGCCACTATTCCATCTCCTTCCAGCCTGGTAGTCATCCTTCCAGTCATTATTCCATCTTCTTCCAGCCTGGTAGTCCTGCTGCCAGCCACTATTCCATCTCCTTCCAGCCTGGTAGTCATCCTTTCAGCCACTATTCCATCTTCTTCCAGCCTGGTAGTCATGCTGCTAGCCACTGTTCCATCTTCTTCCGACCTGGTAGTCATCCTTCCAGCTACTATTCCATCTTCTTCCAGCCTGGTAGTCATCCTGCCAGCCACTATTCCATCATCTTCCAGCCTGGGATTTTTGTTTCGATCTTCTGGTCCATGCTTTCCTCTCAAGCCACCAGACACTGTCCCATCCACTTCCAGGCTGAGATCTCTGATTCGATTTTCTGAACCATGCTTTCCCTTCAGCCTGTCATCAACTTTTTCATCAACTTCCAGGCTGGAATCTGTTCTTTCATCTTCTGATCTATGCCTTTCCCTCAGCCTACCAGCCACTGTTTCAACTTTGTGTTTGTCCTGCAAGCTTTCTTTGCTTTTCTTTGCCAGGTTCGTGCAGGTTTGAAAGGCCTGTGTCGGATCTGTTCTATCTTCTTGAGAGGGTCGATGTGCTGTGACAGATGTTTCTTGAATTCTGACACGTGTTGGTCGAAACTGTAGATGTTCTGGCACTGATGCCATTTCTTGCGCTTGTGGTTGAAGGTTCGAATTTCCCTCTGTCCTGCTGTCATGATCTTGGAATTTATTTATTTTTGATCTGTGCTTCTGTTCAAGTTTCACTCGTGTCTTGGGTTCAATGACCCGACTGCTGTTATCCCTGCCTGGTTGCACAGGAGCTAATTTTGTTTGGGTCACAAAACTGTGATCTTCAGGAACAGTTGTGTTACTAGAATGGTGTACACGAAAATCAGTCACTGCGTTCATGGCATCTTCACCATCAGAAAGCTTTCCATTTCCACGGCTCTGTGGAGAGTCGCTATCGGAATCAGGGTCTGAATCTTCTGAACTTGTCTGTGCGATGAGTCCAGTTCGCACGTCGTAGAGTTCTCTGTACTCACAGGAGCCGATCTTAAATATCTTGGTCTTTTTCTTGCCTTTGGATCGAGTTTTTGTCGATTCAACACCGTCTTCGTTTTCTTTCCTCGCAACTCTGGGCTGATCACAAGCCGCATGGGGGGAAAGCAGGGAAGCGTCACACTGGAAAAAGGACTCGGAATCTGCGGAGTAAAAGCGGTGTCCTTCCCCTGCATCGGGGTCTCGTTGTGAGTTGAAGGGACGTAGACTCGATGTGCTTGAAGGGCAAGATGATATCACCCTCATCGGCACGTAAAACTCCAGGTTCTTGAAACAGCTAGCTTGAGATCTTCCAGGCCCCTCGCATGTAGCAGCTGTTTCTGGTTTTTCATTAGCCACAGCAGTTGAAGAAGATGGGGTGGCATCGCAACGCTGACAGCTGTCATCTCCCGAAGCACTGGGAGACGGAATGGGTGGGTCATCAGTCTTCTCCCCAGCATCTCCACGTGACGAAAATATATTTCTGTCTCCTTCATCTGCAGTTCCTTCTCCTTCATCACTCTCGTCCCAACCACAAAAGCCTTGCCAAGAACTCAGCGGAGGACCCGGGTCGGATGTTGCGTCATCGTCGGAAATGACGATCGCGGCGGAGTCATCCGAAGATGACGTCAGCGGAGACTCGGAGTCCGTGTTGAGAGATATCACGTGACGGTTTCGGCGCATGTGACGTCGTAGGGCTCTGTGTGACGCGAAGGTGCGAGGACACTGAGAGCACTGCAAGATGGCGCCCTGGTTATGGAGGTGGAGGTGGTTGAGCAGGCGTCGGAAGTTGCAGAACTTGAGGCAGCATATAGTGCAGCTGTACCTCGCGCTCAAGCGGTAACGGTTCCTACTGCTTAGCTTTGGAGGTGCTGGTGAAGCGCCGGAAGTGGTCTCTGCCTCGGAGCTCTCGCGTCTATCTGATTTGTCATAGGTGTTCTTGCTGGTCTCCCTCTCACGTGTTCCTTGTCTTCCTCTTTCCTGAAGGACGCTTTTGCAGTTATCAGTCTCACAGCTTTCACCTTCTCCCTTCCCGTCAGTAATGTCGTTGTTCCTCTTTGTGCTACAGCTTTCGCGTTTCTCCGAGTTGTCAGTGCTCTTCGTGTTCTCTGTCTCACGGTTGACATCTTGTCCCAATGCTTCTAAGATGCTCTCACTGTTCTCCCTCTCACAGGTTGGATGCTGTCCAGATTTTTTAGTCGTCTTCATATCAGCGATGTTTCTGCTGCTTTCCTCCTCACAACGATGATCCTGTGCAGATTTTTCATCGACTTCTGAGCCGATCTGCGTCTCGTAGGTATCCAGTCGTTCAGGCTCCTCGGAAATCGTCTTACTACTATCTTTCTCAAAGCAGTCGTGTTGTTCACGATTGGCCCTTGCGTTCGGGCGAATCTTAGTGATAAGACGTTCTTCAGCGTCGTCTTCTTGGAATTGGTTCTTCCGACTTTTTGCAGAATCTTGAGTTAGCGTGGTTTCATTGCCGCTGCGGCCCTGACATTTTGTGGCTAGAGCTTGTGGCAAAGACGATTGGGAATTTTGCTTCATTCTAGAGTCCCCTTCGTACTGCCAGGTTATGTGCCTGTCTGGCGTTGTTCGGGAAGCATCCCTATACTTTTGCACACGGTCTCCTACTAGGATTCTTTCGCAATGTTCTCTCCTGGGCGACGATGTCGACCAGGTTTTGTCTATAGAACAGGACATATCACTCTGAACACGAGTCCCTGAATCAGGCACGCCTTCGAAAGTCCTTTGTCGGCCAGAAGCACCTCGAGAAAACGTGGTCTGCACAGGGTCTGCTTGAGACAGTCTTTTGCAGTGTTCTCTCGAGTTCATCGATTTCGACCGAGCTTCATCTAAAGAACAGGATGTATCGTTCTTAGCACAAGTCTCTAAATCACCCACTTCTTTGAAAGTGCTTCGTCGTGAAGGTCTACCTCGAGGAAATTTAGTCAGCCCAGGGTCTGCTACAGAAACTCCTTCGCATTGTTCTCTCCGGTTCGACGACGTCGACCGGGCTTCATCTGAAGAACAGGACACAACGCTCTTACCACGAGTCTCTGAATCATCACTTCCTTTGATACTCCTTTGTCGGACAGGGCTACCTCGGGGAAACTTAGTTTTGTGAATCTTTGCGTAATGCCTCTTCAAGTTTCCCAACAGTCTGAAGAGCTTTCCGCACTGAGGACAAGAATGAGGTCTTGGACCAGAGTGCGTGTCCACGTGACTTTGCAGCTCGAGACTGGAGCTGAAAGTATCGTCACAAACATGACACCGGAAGTCATCTACATTGACGTGCTTCCGCGCATGCGCTCTCAGCTGACGCACATCCCAGAACGTTGCGTGACAGACGAAGCACTGGTGCCTGGCCATCCAGCTGTCTCCTGTGTGCACCCGTAGGTGACTCTGCATCTGTCTGAAGGTCGACCAGCTCTTGCCGCACACTTTGCAGAGGAACTGTCTCCTAGCGTCTTGATCTTGGCTGTGGAAGTGACCGGGCTGAGGCTCGCACCCGCTGTGTGCATCGCTCATCGCTAGAGGTGTTTCACGCAGCACACTGGGAGTGTCTGTGAAGGGTTATCTCCTTATGTGTCAGGTTTGGCTGGGAGAGATTCGTGAGTTATCCCAGGGGAAGTCCATTCTTCAAAAGACTTCATCTGCAAAGACGATAAAAAAGGATATTTTTGTTTTTATTTTTAAAATTTTCTATGAAAGTGGACATTTCTTACCGAGAGAAACACTACGCGCACATCTGACACATCTCGTACGCTTGCGTGCACACCTCCGATGAAAATTCTCTCTCTCTCTCTCTCTCTCTCTCTCTCTCTCTCTCTCTCTCTCCCCCCCCCCCCCTCCCTCCCTCCCTCCCTCCCTCCCTCCCTCCCTCCCTCTCCCTCCCTCCCTCTCCCTCCCTCCCTCCCTCCCTCTCTCTCTCTCTCTCTCTCTCTCTCTCTCTCTCTCTCTCTCTCTCTCCGGGTAGTTAGGCTGTGCATGCATGCTATCTCAGAGAACTTTGATGTATAAAACATTGTAAGCATTTCCGATAAACTATATGCAGCTCCTTGCCCACCTATGACAATATTTTGGATGAAGAGTTGCGCAGGATCTGCTTCAGCAGCACATGTCCCAATGGCTGAGGTTCATTCTCAACGTTCACATGCGTTGTCAATATAATATTGTCGACGAAAAGACCAGCTTGTCCTCATCATACAAATCACAGCTTTTTGTGAGATTTTATGTTTTACTCAATACCCTTCTTATTTTTATATTATTTCTTCGCTTTGATGTGGACCGTGCATTTCTCACACACTGGAAGGTCAAGGGTTCGTTCCCTCCCTAACGTCTCGAAACTTACCCTGTCCAAACCCTGCCGAATTTTGCCTCACTATCAGGGACTAATCTCCCTGTTGGGCTGCCACCTTCTCGTGGTCAGGAAGCTTGCGTGCCCCAGTGACCCCTAGAGTTATGCCAGCGTGAGCTTAGTCTCCTTGTAGGGCCACCCAAGCTGGACAGGGACTTTCGACACTGGCTGAGCAGACACTATCCACCCCTTGAGAGAAATGTATCATAATCTAAATCTTTATCATCACAAAATGTCTATGAAACCTACCAACAGTTGTTGATATTTCAGGAATGGTTTTCTGGGAGATTTGATCCTTTCTTCCGGTGTTGTGTTTCTAATCTCCCTGTTGGGCTGCCACCTTCTCGTGGTCAGGAAGCTTGCGTGCCCCAGTGACCCCTAGAGTTATGCCAGCGTGAGCTTAGTCTCCTTGTAGGGCCACCCAAGCTGGACAGGTCGAAGGGTAGAGGGTGGAGGACCATCGTCTCTCCAAGATCCTGCTATACGGTGAATTGTCCTCTGGCCACCGAGGAGTGGGAATTCCTAAGAAAAGATTCAAAAACTGCCTCAAGAGGTTCCTCAGCGCCTGCCACTTCAACCATCGTGATTGGTCATCGCTTGTTGCTGACCGCGAGGCCTGGAAACACACCATCCATGCGGCTACCTCGTCCTTAACACCACCGAAGGGCCATCCTCGAGTACAAAAGGTTGAGGAGAAAGAACCACGAGGCGTCAGAGCCAGCAGCTACAGACCAGCCCCTCAGATGCAGTCACTGTGGGTGGGTGTGCAAGTCCCGTATTGGTCTCTTCAGCCACCAATGAGCCTGCAGCCGTAGCAGACCCTGTCCCCCTACCACGATCTTCGTTCGCGAAGCCAAGCCATCATGATGATGTAAGTCTAATATCTAATACCTCCACCTCTTAACACAAAGAAACAAAATTTGGTATCTTGTGTCACTTGGGTTCATAAGTCAAGTGTTGCAGAAAATCTCCCGACAAAACAATC
>JAWQFJ010025517.1:0-5000 GCA_034096865.1 Theodoxus fluviatilis | reverse complement strand
ATTCCACAGAACGCCTGTGAGATTATGCATCTGCATCCCCTCCCAGCGACGAGCCCCTAGATACGCGAACAGGCACTTTTCTATAACGCATGATATGACTCAGGTGACGAAAGAGGCGATACAACAGTCTGGCGGACTGACAGTCGTTGAAGAAAATCAATATCCCGCACACTGCGAGAAGAGGAAATCATGAACAAGGCTACTTGTGAAGAGAATTAAACTCGGAGAAAATTCTCAGCGGCTCCACCACTCCATCTGGTGTCCTTTGATCGGGCACTGAGTGTCTCTTTACAAACTTCTTACAGGCTGTCTTTGTCTGCGCAAGTATTCATTGATTTCTAGGTCTGACTTAAGAAAATTTTCGCTCTGTTTGATTTAGATAATTTTGTTCTTTTGAACATGTATTTGTTGCCTGACTCCGTTGCATATTCTACCAAGAAAGAGATGAATTTAGTCGTTGTCGAGCTCGTGAAATTACTTGCTGCTGATTCACTCGTTGCGAGACTGGCTTTTCAAAAAAGGAGCTTGAGTTTTGATCATTACCGTTTTATTATGATTAAATGAAAAGTATGGTGGTGCTTTCTTTCTTACTCACCTGGCATAAGCTCAGACCTTTATGACGTTAAGCAGACGTAGATAAAGAGTTCTACTGAGGTGGCGGTCTCTGCCGCATCCTCCATAGACAAACTTTGAGGTCTGAGAGGAAGCGGCAGTCTGCTACCTCTGCCTTCTGTAGCTCTTCTTGTCCTCCAGTCACGGGTTCCTCTCGACGTCACCACTCCTGATGTACTCGTTGACAGCGTCTTTCCAACTGCTGCTGTAATCAAAGAGGCGTTTCCAGCTGTCTCGGGTGATGGCTGTAAGTTCTAAGTTTCTCCTATAAAATACTTTTGTAGCACAGCAGGCGATGGTCAGTTTTTTAGGATCCCGTGGGCACACATCTTTTGGAAAGACAGCTTATGGAAAGATAGCTTATGGAAAGATAGTTCATGGAAAAACAGCTTTTGGAAAGACAGTTTATGGAAAGACAGCCTATAGAAAGACAGCTTATGGAAAGACAGCTTTTGGAAAGACGGTTTATGGAAAGATAACTGATGGAAAGACAGCTTATGGAAAGACAGCTTATGGAAAGACAGCTTATGGAAAGACAGCTAATGGAAAGACAGCTTATGGAAAGACAGCTTATGGAAAGACAGCTTATAGAAAAATAGCATATGGAAAGACAGCTAAAGGAAAGATCTGGCACTGGCCTAGTGATGTTGTAGTATCAAGCCTCTACACATTAAATGAGCACTTGAAGAACGAGAGTGCAAAGAGGTAAGTAATCAATATTTGACCCAAGATAAAGGATAAAAGTGCAGACAGAATGCAATTCTGAGATTGTTCACGTTATCTGGACCTGTATGACTTGAATTTATACAATTTATTCAGAGGGACTACTTTTCCGCTGTCATTTTCTGTGTCGTTCTAAAGAAAGAACGAGGAATCGTGTGGCCCATTAGAAAGTGCATTGTAATATGACACACGAGACAAATACAATGGTAACATGCATTTGTGTGAAGGAAAATCTCGCTCCGCTATCAAACGAATACCGTACTCATGATTATCAGCTCACCATGAGACTCGCAGTGATATGATAAGTTTGCCCAATAAAACTTCAAAGATCAAGTTCAAAGATCAATTTCAGATCACATCTCTCATTCTACTCGGTCGCAAGACATGGACACTGCGAGGAAGGGAAGAACAAAGGTTTGAATGCCGCCCACAAGCGCTGGCCCTGACGCCTCCTGGACATCACGTGGGGAGACCGCACACCCAGCAACGCATGCTTGAAAGAGCAGGAGTCCCCTCACTGTGCACGCCCTCCTCAAGCAACAATTGCGTTGGCTAGGTCACGCCTCCTGTTTAGAAGATGGACGAATACCCCAATGATCTCCTCTCGAGAGAACTCACAGGGGGAAGGAGACCAACCCGCGGTCTCCAGCGGCGCTACAAAGAACTATGCAAGCGAGATCTCAGGGCACTGGGGATCAACGTGGACACCAGGAGACAGCTGCTTTAGACAGGTGCACCTGGAGACAGCTGCTTTAGACAGGTGCACCTGGAGACAGCTGCTTCAGACAGGGGCACCTGGAGACAGCTGCTTTAGACAGGTGCACCTGGAGACAGCTGCTTCAGACAGGTGCACCTGGAGACAGCTGCTTCAGACAGGGGCACCTGGAGACAGCTGCTTTAGACAGGTGCACCTGGAGACAGCTGCTTTAGACAGGTGCACCTGGAGACAGCTGCTTCAGACAGGTGCACCTGGAGACAGCTGCTTCAGACAGGGGCATCTGGAGACAGCTGCTTTAGACAGGTGCACCTGGAGACAGCTGCTTCAGACAGGTGCACCTGGAGACAGCTGCTTCAGACAGGTGCACCTGGAGACAGCTGCTTCAGACAGGGGCACCTGGAGACAAGGTGTGCGGAGAGGTGTCTCCGATTTGGAGAGGAATCTGATGGAGCAGACAGGTGGCAAGAGCCCCCGAAGCAAGGCCGAGTACAAGACAAACCTGCTTCAGTCTTCAGATGCGGACGCTGTGGCTTGGGTTGCCACTCCTGAACTGGACTCCCAAGTCCCAGCAGACGACGTTGACGACGGCAGGAGACTGGCTTCCAGCGGCACAGGTCCATGGTCCTCAGGGACTGGCGTCCTCAAGCGTCCTACTCAGCGTTCTCGTGTCCGTTTCTCTTCTGATGGGCCGTGACCTGGCTGGCCTGGGTGAAGCTCCTGTGGCAGACGGGGCAGCTGAAGGGTTTCTCGCCAGTGTGGACCCTCATGTGGGCAGTCAGGTCACTGGGCTTGACAAACTTCTTCCTGCAGACGGAGCATGAGTTGCGGGCCTTGGCCAGGTTGTCGCCTGTGTGGATGGCCAGGTGGCTGGTCAGGTGTGCCGCCTGTGTGAAACTCTTGCCGCACACGTCACAGGTAAAGGGCTTGATGCCCGTATGTACGGAGCCGTGACGCTTGAGTTCGAACGGAGTCCTGAAGGTCTTGCCACACTCCTGAAGTGAGAGGGCAAGGGTCAAGGGTTATATTGTGAAGTCATTTTTGACGTCACTTCCGTCAGTCTTGTCATCTTCCTCCTTTCTATTCTCCGCGTTTTCTTCAGTATTGCTCTCCTTCTCCATTTCTTGTCTCTTCCACATCCACATATTATCCTGTTCTTCCAACTTTCACGTTTTCTCGAATATAGTTGTGCTACACCAATGAATCATAAAAACCGCTGGCGCTGAACCTCCAGGTTTTGGCATTTAAAAAAAGATCGGGTTCGAACCCGCAACCTCTCGAGAAAAGAGGGGGAAAACACACACACACATAAAAACCCCCCAAAAACACAACCTCTCGAAAAAAGAGAAGAAAAAAAAAGTTTCAGCGCAGAATCAAACCTGGTCATGCATGACCAAGAGTCGAACGCTCTACCAGCTGAGCCATTAGAGAATTGCTATGACAGAGAGTTTGTAAAGCATGTAAATCCAATTCTAAGCTATCGGCCCAGGAACAATCAACCATATATTTTAAACATGATGGATAGGTTCAGGAAGCTCCTATTATGACATGTTTTGCTTTCCTTTGGCATGTCATAGACGCTGAATTAACACTCACACAGTCACACAGAGGAGGAAGTGTATTATAGATGTTCAACCCAGACATGTGCATTCGTACTCATTCAGTGATTCACGCACACACCGTGTGTGGTACTGCTACCGAGTACCGTCATTCTACAAGCAACGAGTCAATCCTGTTAACACGATTCATAACTGGTAGGTTTTTAGGCTAGATTCGCTTCGAAAAGTTGCAGAAAATCTGATGGTGGTAACAATCTGACGGTATAACAAGTTTTGACAAGGAAAAAACCAAGCAAGTAATCATTCTGACCGTTGTCAGCCATGTTCACCACGACAACGGCAGGATTCTAACGCATCATGAAGAAGGCTGAAATGGTCGGTGTCGGTGGTTGTTGTGACTCTTGACCGGTACTGTACTCCATGCACCTTAACGGTCCGTGTGATTCGGGTGTAATCTTAAGCTTAACGACGTTTATTGGCAGTATTACACCCGAATCACACATAGACCGCAGGGCGTGCCTTCGGATAACAACTCCTTCTACAGGTCCGCTCAGCCAAAATATGGACGATGTTCCCATATTATATTATGATAGTACATGGTATTGGGGATTGAAAACAACAAAGTTCCCTCTTCGATCGTATCTATTAAACAGTGAAAAATGACTTTTAAAAGTGCGAATTTGTATGATTCAAAACTATACAGGAGTTACTTCCCGTGACACATTTTCGTAGTTTTGGCCAATCAGAAATTAGGTCAGATTTACTGCGGAGATTTCACCATGGCAGCGTGTGCATGGGCCAATTGTAAACAGTGGCTACATCAAGCTTTTTAAACTTGAAAAATTCTATGAGGTAGGCTGTGTAGCATTTTAATAGTTCCTAGTGCTAGACTTGCATGCGTGGCGGCTATTATGCAGTCTAGGTGCAGCAGGTTGGGTTATACATAGTAGGGCTGTCTTTCCAGAAGTAGTCTAACGTACTAGCCTTGAAGTTGTCGACAGTGTTCGCAGATACGGCGTATTCACCCTTCTCAAAAAATCTCCTCGCAAATGACGTCACGTTATACGACGTCAAATGATGACGTCACAGATTTTGCAAAATGGAGTCTGTTGAATTGTTTTCATTGAAACACCAAAATGTAAAAAAGTCACTTTCTTTTCAAACCTCGATTCTGAAAATTTGATAATATTGAATGGGACCTAACTTCCAGTCAGTGTGCAAAATCTCAAGGAAATCCGTCCAGTAGTTTTTGAGATATAGGCCGTGGAGACGGGACAGACAGACAGACAGACAGACAGACAGACAGACAGACTAATAAAAACCGCTGGCGCTGAACCTCCAGGTTTTGGCATTAAAAACCCCCCAATACAGCTGCGAGGGCCTTCAGTAAA
>JAWQFJ010025515.1:0-14966 GCA_034096865.1 Theodoxus fluviatilis | reverse complement strand
CTGCAAGAGTGAAGGAGGGAGAACGGCGCTAGCCGGTTTGTTGACGTATGATAATCAGGCTACGGTTTCCCCCGCGCGCGCGGCGTGGGTACATGATAGGCTTCTTCATGAGTTGTCTGGGGCCTTGCCTGTGTGAGGCGAGTAACCCCAGCCCTTGAACTCGTGCGACAGTGGAGTGTGCTGTATTTCTTTTGGGGTTTTTGGCCATTCTTCTGGGTTGGGATTTATTTTGATTGTTTGTGTTCTTGATTAAACTGTTGTGAAACTTTTCTCTGATCCCCCAGTGTCTCATTTTTGTTGTTGTTTTACTTATTTGTTTATCTTTATGACTGAAAGGAAGTGGCAACAGGGGTTTAGCATGAAAACCCTCGGGTGGAATCTTTCAAGTTCTTAGAACTAATAATTAAAAGAGCAATCTTTTAATTAAATCTATACCACCACGCGACAGGGACAAAGTCTGACAGAGCCGTTTTGCTCGTGTCACCGGTCGTCGTTTGCCCGCACGGAGAATGGGGTAAAGTTGATGAAAGCGGTTGGAGCATGACGTTGTACGTTAACGGCAAAAATGCTGCGGACTTCACGTTACCACAGTTTGGTTTTTGTCCTGCCCCACTACTCGTGGGTCATCCATGATCACCATTACTTTAATGGAATTGGCACAATTTGACCTCCATGATGTGTGTCACATGTGCATGCTTTGAGTTGTATTGGTCGTCCTAGACTAGCATGAGTGAATGATATGTAAATGGTTTCCAGAGTATATGTTACAAGAAGTGTGTGTGTGTGTGTGTGTGTGAGAGAGAGAGAGAGAGAGAGAGAGAGAGAGAGAGAGAGAGAGAGAGAGAGAGAGAGAGAGTTTGTATGTGTGTGTGTGTGTATATACGTGTGTGTGTGTGTGTGTGTGTGTGTGTGTGTGTGTGTGTGTGTGTGTGTGTGTGTGTGTGAGTGTGTGTGTGTGTGTGTGTGTGCACTAAAGTGAACTTGAGTTCAAAGGCTGTGGGCCCGATCCTAACCATTGCCTTACTGTCTGTAGTTGTGAAAAGGAGGAGTAAAGGATTCCATCAGACGAAGACAGCAGTGCTATACAAACGACTGAACGTAGGCAATTTTATCATTGATCGCGTAATGCAGCTCTGCATTGTACAATCGAAAGTAGACAGCAGTTGCGATCTAAAACGGACATCAGTGTAGTGGAGAATGGGGCTGTTCAATAGTGAATTCACACACACATGAGCAGAGCCCATCGCACGCCAAGAGACACCGCACAAGGCACCTATGGATTTTTTTACGCCCACCAGTAGGAACTTTAACCACGGTTTCACTCTATGAAGCTATTTCGACGTGGAGCAGAAAATATGTCCACCTTGTCTTTGTTCAAGTATGGAGTTACGACGTCCAATTGCGAGACATTTTTCCACGAGTCGGAGAGGGCTCCCAGTGCGTAGCGCCGCACCGGTTGGCCCGAGACTTGATTGGAATTCAGCTATATTTAGACAAAATTGAGGGCTACGACGCTGCAAGACTTTGAAAGTGCCCTAATTCCCTGTCGTTTGGTTTTAACTCGTTGCACTCGAAAAACTGTGGACTGTTCTCGTCCAGTCCTTTATCAGTCGCCGACTTCTTCTAACCTTGGATTGAAAGTTTCATCAGGAGACTTTGAACATGCTTGTGAAATCTTTCTTTGAAAGGCTAGTCTGCTTTGATTATCACTAGTTTCGGAAAACCCTGGACTCTGTTCCTGGCAAAGATATTGCTTAAAGTTCCTGAATCTCGCTGAGGGGATGCCTGAGGCTGGGCCTCCGGACCGCGTACATCACCACCACAGCCTGTGAAGACGCCCTGCTCCTCAGGGACGTGGTGAGCGTGTTGGTCTGGCTGGACTTGGAAATGTAAAGTGAGGTCTAAAAGACGGATTACACTGATGCGTCACAGACTTGTACTTACGCTCCTCTCATTAATTTTTCATTGAGCTCTCTTCACTGGCATTCTGTTGTCGACCCTGAGAGAGAGAGACAGAGGCAGACAGACAGGCAGACAGACAGAGAGACAGACAGAGTAGTCTCCTATTTACGTCTCTTGTTGCACCCTATGAATCAGTGGATTGCTGGATCGCGATGCCCAAGTCAGGATTTGCGTCCTCCTCTGGGGACTGTGGTCGATGTCCTGTTGAATCTTTGTTAATGTATTACGGACTGCGGCAGGGGAATCTCCCTTTTTTAATACTTCAGTTGCGCTTTGCTCTTGATTCTTTACAATCTCGTAATGCTATTCCTGTTGTTCGTGTACTTCCATCTGGGGATTTTTATTTTGTCTAATCTTCATACGATGGGTTTTTTTAATACTAGTAAAGCATATTAATAATCCTCTGATTTATGGGGACATTAAAAACCTATCAGGCTTGTATCTCGTCCCTTCCCCACGCCACCTTCCACCCTCTCACCTCCTTCAGCCACCGCCACTGCTAGAATTTGTCCTTTATAGTAGCAAAGTCTCAGCTCGTTAGATTGTCACGGTGCTGTTGTGCGTGTGTTCTACCTTTGATCCTTTCAAAATTACTGTGAATTCGTGTACTTCCCTGCTGGTTGTGGATCCAGGGCGCTGTACAATAGTTTGTGGCAGTGTTAGGTAACGTCTTACTTGTTATACTTAGTCGTCCATTCTTATTAATTCTACCAAGCCGTAGCTAGCAAGTTTCTTCTTTTTCTCCTCCTGCTCCTCCTCCTGCTCCTCCTCGCCCTCCCTCGTCGTCGTCGTCGTCTTCTCTTTTTCTTCTTCTTCTTCTTCTTCTTCTTCTTCTTCTTCTTCTTCTTCTTCTTCTTCTTCTTCTTCTTGCGCCAACGTTCGTGACATTTTCGGTACATCTTTTTAGGATTCGATTATCCCTTTGCAAAAGTCTAAAGTTCCAAGCCAAGAAAGCTGTTTCTTTCGAGCCATTTATTCTGTTCTTGTTTTTGTGTGGGACGTTGTTGACGATGGAAGCCTGCAGATAGAAACTTAATCTTGGGCGAATTTCAAACGCAAATGGGATTTTTACCAGGCAAAAATGACATCCCCACCTGACCTTCGTCTGAAGAGGTTGCACGAGAAACACGCGACAGCCTCGGGAAGGGAAGCGTTGCTACAGACGCTCTCCCTGATCAGCTTTAGTAGCAGCACATCGCTGATGATGTCAGAAGGCCTCCGGCTCCGCGCCTCCTTGGAGACTCAAAGGCGCCGCTGTCTCTTGGAGATTGATGGCACTTCCTGTCTCCCCTGTGATGCGCCTTCCCCCGTGTCATCTCCCCACGTCCAATTCTTGACGTCCTCCCTCCCACCCCACCCACCCCCACCCGTCTCTTTTCTTCTCTTTACCGTCCTTCCACCACCAACTCCAACCCCGGTCACAGTCTGCCTGCCTGCCTGGCTGCTTGCCTGCCTTCCTCTCTGCCAATCTGTCTGCCTGCCTGTCTGTCTGTCTTTTCGTGTGTGTGTGTGTGTGTGTGTGTGTGTGTGTGTGCGTGAATGTGTGTGTGTGCGTGAATGTGTGTGAGTGCGTGTGTGTGTGTGTGTATGTGTGTGTGTGTGTGTGTGTGTGTGTGTGTGTGTTTGTAAGTTTGCTTAAACAATGAAATGGAAAATGTTGGATAAATGGATGTTTCAAAGCAAGAGTTTTCTGCTTGGGCAAACTCCCAACATAAAATCTAAAATAAGAAAGAATGGACTACATCAGAACGTACATGTATTGCGAATCAGTCATGAGGATTGTGGTGTCCGTTTTTGGAAAATATTGTTGCGAAGGTATCCAGTAAATCTAAATTGCGTTTGATGTACGTTTTTGTGTGTGACCAGGAAGCATTCGGTTAACGTTACTGTATATTGCAGATTTTAAGGGAGGACCTTGATGTAACAGCATTACATTTCGTACTGCACTGGAGTATCAGGCAGCGAACACTCGCACAGATTACTTCGCAATTCAGCATCACTTCACATACCCTGAGTACGATAACATGCGTCTGCAGTTTCCCTAGCCCTGCCGTGCGATCACGTAAAATGCGCGGGTTATTTCGCTACTGGAGATGGACAGTACCTTTTAAGTAATGATGGGGCATTATCACCATTATCTCTGTTACCCCCCATCCCCCTCCAAACTGTACATGGATTTCACAGCCATGATGATCTGTCTCAGTTGCGTAAGCGACATTAGAATCTGTTTAGCGAACGTTTGGAGTTTTCGTCCTCGCACCAATAAAGTGCGCATGTATCACAACCCTAGACTAGAATCACAACAAGGAACTGCACAGTACGAAATTATGGATCTACTGCGTCGTCTCTCCTGCAAGGTGCATCTTTTTTTTTGTACATCAACTTTCGTCGTCAACTGAGGGTCTTTATGTTGGGCGTCATTTTTCAGGATCTAATGTTAAGTTTTCGACAGCCCTTTAAGTTAGAAATGAGCTAAAGAGGCTGTTAATTTGATCTCTCTTGCCTTTTCCATTTCCCGAGGTGGTCGACCCAGAGGGAATAAACACGAACGACGCAAATGCGAGTAGCAGTAGTAGTAGTAGGAGCAGCAGCAGCAGCAACAGTAGTAGTAGTGTCATGTTTCCAGAATGGAAAACCACCGCCTGCCAAAGGTGAGCTTTCCACTGGTCGACGTGACAAAGGGGGCCCGAAAAAGAGATACAAAGACTCTCTCAAGAAAGCCCTCACCTCTTGCAACATCGATCCTCGACAGTGGACCTCCGTCGCTGCTGACAGAGATGCCTGGCCCCACACCATCAATAAAGCCACGGCAGTGTTGGAGAGCTCCCGCAGGAACACACTAAAGGAGAAGCGCCAGAGGAGAAAAAACCGAGAGGACGTCATGCTAGACTCTGGCCGGATCTTCCCCTGCGGCCGCTGTGGTCGGGCTTGCCGGTCCCGCATCGGCCTCTACAGCCACCAACGAGTCTGCGGTGGATGTGAACAGCAGCATCGTCTCATCTTCGTTCGCGAAGCAACGCCATAGAGTAGTAGTAATGCGGCAACCCGTGCGCATGACACAGAGCGGCGGCAGCCCCCGTAACGGCCACGGACTTCCAGTGCCCCACCTGCTTTAAACTTTGCCGCTCCAGACTGGGTATGCAGAGTCATCAGAGGACACATATGGATTGGAGCGGAACCGGTCATCCTGAAACAAGGGACAACAGAAGAAGAAGAAGAAGAAGAAGAAGAAGAAGAAGAAGAAGAAGAAGAAGAAGTAGTAGTAGTAGTAGTAGTAGTAGTAGTAGTAGTAGTAGTAGTAGTAGTAGTAGTAGTAGTAGTAGTATAGTAGTGGGCATCTGTCAGTCTGGAAAGACCATGGGTCCGTGTTGCTGGGTGCCATTCCCGACCCGTTGACATCGTCAGCTGTGGCTTAGGAGTCCGATGCGGGAATGGCAGTCCAAACCGCGGAGTTTGCATCTGAAAAATAAAAATGCTAGTGTCAATTTCTCTATAAGACGTAAAGATTTAATAGCGAGATTTTTAGATCGGTCATTAGTCATATGCTCTGTGTAACACCTCGAGCACTTTTAATGTTATCACTTACAAAGGCCGTATTAAGGTGCCCTGATATTTCTACTGGCAAGCGTATCCCTATTTCGATTCAAGACCGCTTTTAGTTCGACAAAACATTTTATTGAGGCCGTCCTTGAAAAGCGAGGACGCAGATTGGGAATGATCAGCGGGATCGTGCGCTTTGGTTTTTAAAGTGTATCGTGCGTAGGTTTCTATCCCAGTTTTATCGTCAAGTTTTGAACGGGTTGAAACAAGGCGGACGGCCAGGCACTTTTTTGACTCACATGCGAAGCAAAAGTGAGTCTATGTACTGAGCCGTGTCGTCCGTCCGTCCGTCCGTCCGTCTGGGCGTCCGTCCGGGCGTCCGTCCGGGCGTAAAAAAACTTAAACGTTGGATTTTTCTCGGAGACTATTAAGTCTATCAACACCAAATGTGGCATGATGGTGTATGATGACAAGGCCTCAAAAAACATACATAGTGACTTGACCTTGCTTCAAGGTCAAGGTCACAGGAGCCATAAATGTGGTCTCAAAAACAGTCATTTTTCACATTTTCTCAATTTTCTCCCACGTTATTGAGAATGGCGACCTTAGCTACAAGTGGTATATAGGTCAAAGCAAGCCCTATCTTTTGATACCAGTTTGGTTGACCTTGCTTCAAGGTCAAGGTCACAGGAGCTCTTCAAAGTTGGATACATATTTTTAAGTGACCTTGACCCTGAACTATGGAAGATAACTTTCAAACTTAATAATTATGTGGGGCACATGTTATACTTTCATCATGAGACACATTTGTTCTCATATCATCAAGGTCAAGGTCACTTTGACCCTTATGAAATGTGACCAATGTGGGGTAGTGAACCACTAAAAGTGACTATATCTCATGGTAGAAAGTGCCAATAAGCACCATTGTGCTTCCTATGTCTTGAATTAACAGCTTTGTGTTGCATGACCTTGGATGACCTTGGGTCAAGGTCACATGTATTTTGGTAAGAAAAATGTGTAAAGCATTTCTTTGTGTATGATGTCATTGGTAGGTTTAGTTGTTTGACCTTGACCTTGAAGGTCACCTGAAGGTCAAGGTCATATAAAGGTCAAGGTCAAGCATGTGAGTCGTATGGGCTTTGCCCTTCTTGTTTTCATTGATAGTTTGTGTGGGCGTAGTTGTTTGTAGGTGCTTCTTTAACTCCTAGTCTTACTGCTGGTTAGTGCATTGAATGAACCAGCATATCTTCTGTACTGTCACAAACCACTCGTGTAGGAACATCTTAATTTCCTGCAAAACACAGCACATGATGATTGCATGGAAGAAACCTGAAGGAAACTGCTTGCTTTCCAGCCATGGTGTTATTGAATGGGGGTAGGGTAGGGGGTGAGGCAGGAAAGTGATTGCTCCAGTCATGAAAATCTTTGTGATATTGATCCTGTTGCTGTTACAACACATGCCAGTATGAGGAATGCTATTGAAGGGCACTTTCAACTTCATGCCTGGAAGCTGAGTTTGCTTGCACTGTGGGTATGGGTTTGTGCAGAGCACTGTGCAGGCAGTATGGGTGTAGAATTTTTTACTCACATGCGAAGCAAAAGTGAGTCTATGTACTCAGCCGTGTCGTCCGTCCGTCCGTCTGTCCGTCCGGGCGTCCGTCGGGGCGTCCGTCCGGGCGTAAAAAACTTAAACGTTGGATTTTTCTCGGAGACTATTAAGTCTATCAACACCAAATGTGGCATGATGGTGTATGATGACAAAGCCTCAAAAAACATACATAGTGACTTGACCTTGCTTCAAGGTCAAGGTCACAGGAGCCATAAATGTGGTCTCAAAAACAGTCATTTTTCACATTTTCCCAATTTTCTCCCACGTTATTGAGAATGGCGACCTTAGCTACAAGTGGTATATAGGTCAAAGCAAGCCCTATCTATTGATACAGTTTGGTTGACCTTGCTTCAAGGTCAAGGTCACAGGAGCTCTTCAAAGTTGGATTGTATACATATTTTGAAGTGACCTTGACCCTGAACTATGGCAGATAACTGTTTCAAACTTAATAATTATGTGGGGCACGTGTTATACTTTCATCATGAGACACATTTGTTCACATATCATCAAGGTCAAGGTCACTTTGACCCTTATGAAATGTGACCAAAATGTGGTAGTGAACCACTAAAATTGACCATATCTCATGGTAGAAAGTGCCAATAAGCACCATTGTGCTTCCTATCAAAGACCGTCTACAATAAGATGGTTCATCCGGTCACTTCCGGCGAAATTAGGGTCACGCGCGCCACCAAGCGGAAACGGTGTCCCTCGAGTCAAGGAAGACAACTTCCACATACCGCGTCAGCATAACAATTTACAGTGGATCGTGGAATCCTCTTACTGTGAACTTCAATTGAGGGACAGGAAAAAATTTTCACACTAAGCGGAATGTCACATTAAGAGGGTTGATTTCAGTCATACAATGAACTGAAGGGAAATTAAAAGGTTGTGGCTATTTCAGACACTGACTATAGAGCGAGCGCACTGCTTAATATTACATTACTCGTTCGTCGTACCTCGAGCTTTTTCTGAACTCATCTTGAACAATTTTTATGCGAGATTTTAAATCAGACAAACATGAAAACCTTACTCCAACTTTCAAAGGCAAGGAGGTGACCATTGCAGTGCGAATAACTGTGTTAACTCGCGCTATGCCTGTCCACAGAAGTCGTAGTCGTGATTAGCCGGTCAAAAATGTCGACCACGAAGAAGAAATCAAGGCAAGGAGGTGTCCATTGCAGTGCGATTAACTGTGTTAACTCGCGCTATGCCTGTCCACAGAAGTCGTTTTTTAGTTTTCCGTGGAAAAATAAAGAGAGGTAAGTAATGATTATATAAATGTGTTTTGAGCTAAGCGCAATAAAATACAGAACTTGAAGTGTAATCTAAATCTGCTGAACTGGTTGAGGAAGCTTGTGGCTTTTGCTTTTGTAGGTGTGCCGATATTTGTTTTCGAAAATCTGCTGATTTAGTCACGTCAGCACCTCAGCAAATCAGCAGTCTTGCCCTCTGCATGTCTGGTGGTGTAGGTAATCACTGACCGATCATTAAAAAAAATTCCATTACCATGATCATGAATCAAAGATTGAGGAAATTGCTGTGAACTATGCAATCCAGAGAAGAAAATAATACAGACTAGAAGTTACCCAAGTACATTAATGTCATTAATAAAAACAAATCATCAGTGCTTTCACCTTTTTTTCAAACTTCAGCAACTTCAAAAACACTCATTTATATTCAATAGCAGGGCATGATCTGCCCATGTGTGTGTCACTGTGTACACATGTGATATTTCAAAGCTCTGTATAACTTGAAGTTAAGAATCACAAATTCTCATAGCATTAAGCTAAGGCATTTATAGAAAGATTGTGCGAAGAACTAATAGTCTTCTTTTATGTATGGAGCAACTGTATCATGTGAGCCATTTACTTGCCAGTTATGAAGATGCTGACTTGATTTGCCTTGCTTTCATGATAAGAAAATCATTAACTTAAGTATTCTTGTATGTAATATAATATTAATTGGAAGATTTTGTATGTAAGTATTCCTTTCAAGTCTGTTTGTGGATTGTTCTTGGCCATAGAATTTATTTTGGATGTGTTATGAACCAGAATAAATCAGCAAAAGTGCATTTGTTGAACAGTTTACTGGAATTTAGTTTCTGTTGAAGTAATTGAAGTTCCCCCCATCAACAACCAATAAGCACAATGGAAAAAAAACAACCACAAGCTGAAAAAAAATCCTATCAAGATAAAGGAAAATGCTAGTTACACTCACACTGAATGAATTCTTTTTTCATGCATTACAACATCAGCATATGAACAAATATTTTTTCAAGAGATGACCAAGGCAAGAGTTGCCAAAACTCTTCAACTCTGATTCAGAATCACTCAATTGTGATCAAGCCTCAAGGCGATATTTATCATCTAACGTGAATCATTCATTATCAAGACTGCTGATTTGCTGAGGTGCTGACGTGACTAAATCAGCAGATTTTCGAAAACAAATATCGGCACACCTACAAAAGCAAAAGCCACAAGCTTCCTCAACCAGTTCAGCAGATTTAGATTACACTTCAAGTTCTGTATTTTATTGCGCTTAGCTCAAAACACATTTATATAATCATTACTTACCTCTCTTTATTTTTCCACGGAAAACTAAAAAACGACTTCTGTGGACAGGCATAGCGCGAGTTAACACAGTTAATCGCACTGCAATGGACACCTCCTTGCCTTGATTTCTTCTTCGTGGTCGACATTTTTGACCGGCTAATCACGACTACGACTTCTGTGGACAGGCATAGCGCGAGTTAACACAGTTATTCGCACTGCAATGGTCACCTCCTTGCCTTTGAAAGTTAGTTGGAGTAAGGTTTTCATGTTTGTCTGATTTAAAATCTCGCATAAAAATTGTTCAAGATGAGTTCAGAAAAAGCTCGAGGTACGACGAACGAGTAATGTAATATTAAGCAGTGCGCTCGCTCTATAGTCAGTGTCTGAAATAGCCACAACCTTTTAATTTCCCTTCAGTTCATTGTATGACTGAAATCAACCCTCTTAATGTGACATTCCGCTTAGTGTGAAAAATTTTTCCTGTCCCTCAATTGAAGTTCACAATAAGAGGATTCCACGATCCACTGTAAATTGTTATGCTGACGCGGTATGTGGAAGTTGTCTTCGTTGACTCGAGGGACACCGTTTCCGCTTGGTGGCGCGCGTGACCCTAATTTCGCCGGAAGTGGCCGGATGAACCATCTTATTGTAGAAGGTCTTTGCGCGCACTGCGTCTCAGAGTGGAGGTCAACAGCCGAACGCAGAGCCTTGGATGATGCTATGGTGTTGTGCGGCGTGTTGGACCATATCATGTCATGATTGGAAAACACCCAATTATAAGGCGTCGGCACACTAGCACGCATGCATCATTCGATAGCGTTCATTACCATATTACCGAAGACAGTTTTAATCCGCTGATACATACATGCATGTGTACGCGTACTCACACATACACGAGAGCACGCCGGGCTCACACATACACACAGGGGAAGGAGGGGGAGGAGGAGGAGAAGGAGCAGGAGAAGAAGAAGAAGAAGAAGAAGAAGAAGAAGAAGAAGAAGAAGAAGAAGAAGAAGAAGAAGAAGAGGAGAAGGAGAAGGAAGAGGAGGAGGAAGCATTTACCTAAAGCAAAACGAATGATGCAAACTTCCTCACAGAGATCTATGGCAACAGGGTTGCCCATATAAGACCTCAAATAGTTACATGCAAAAGAATAAGAAAGTCTTCTCCTGGATCGATCTGAAAGAGTCCACGATAAATAGAACTTTCCATATTTTTCACAGCACATAAAAGACACTTCATCATGATGTGGTGATGAGAATGAGACTGTTGGAAGCAAGATAGACTGCACACTCACTCTGTCTGTGAGTCTGACTTGCACGCAACTAGGTCCTCGCATTTGGTTCATGTGAGTTTAATTTTTTATTTTTCCAAACACGCTTTCCATCCTCAGCTTCTATTGCTGTAAGGTCTCAAAGCGAAAGGGGAAATTAGCATACTTCGGTGGTGAAAGACCGCGGCAAGTCCAGTGAAATCCCTGACGGCCCGAGCACGTTTCCACGAGAACGACAGGCGTCTGTGGCTACTGGAGCGGTGTGGGTTTCCTTCTCCACTTTGAGCGAACTGGCACACATAGGACACCTACGAGTGGGTACACTCCATCGGCACATGAGCACGGTTTGAAAAGCAGCCGTTAATGAGGTGGAAAATGTATTCTGATCCCTCAAGCCCCCTAGGCGGGCCAGCCCTTTGATTTGGGGGGGGGGGGGGGGGTAGGGGGGCCTCATACCTCCTGTCTAGCCCTGCCAGACCCCAGACAGCCGCAGGCAGATGGGTCCGGTAGGTCAGCCATGGCGGACAGACATCTCGGTCCGATAGTCAAGCAGATTCCACGAGTGGACGCAAACAGAACTATTAGCACTGAGTAGCCACCCCGTTCACCCGCCTCCCTTTTCAGCTGAGGATCGCCACGGCCGAAGGTTTGAATGGAAAAATGTTGAAGTGCATGTAAAAAAACGGAAGGTACACGAGCGGGAGACAATACGTCAGCAAACCAGACAGATAGGTCGCCTGCACAGCGACTCAGGGGGTGCGCTATCGGCGGGGTATTAAAAAAAAACATCCGCCACCCATTCATGGAGACCACGGGCAGGCCATGCTACGGGCTGTGTCTCGTCACACCGCTTCCCCTCCACCCCCTTACCTGGCAGAGAACACCCCCACCCTCTCTTACCCGTCTCCCCCAGTCCTCACAGCAAGCCATGCCTCGGTTTCTCCACTCCTGGCAAGATGGGTGCAGACAGCACATTCAGCAGATTGGGAAAGAAGTGCTACAGACGGCCCAGTGGAGAGGGTAGGGGGGAGGGCGCGTGGGCGGAGGGTGCGGAAGGGGGTAGGCGGAGGGGAAGAGGGAGGAGGAGGTGCCTGCGCTAGATGTGCGGACTGAGCTAAGGGTATGAGAGGGTGGGGGTGAGGGGGTGGAGGTGGGGGGGGGGATGGAGGTGGGGGTGGAGACTAGCGTTTTGAGAGTGGCGTGATGGCACACGCGCGAAGAGACAATTAGCCTATATTTCTCCCGCCAATTCTTTCACCGTGAAGCGGCAGGGCTTCTTTGCCTGGAGAAAAGTAGCACAGCGTGCACGTCATGCGACCCAAGTGTAAAAGGTTTAATTTAGCGAAGAAAATCGCGCACAAACAAATAGAAAGCGGCAGAAAACACGACCAAGACTAACACCTGACCAGCAAGATTGCAGAGCGTGCGCGTCCTGCGTGCACATGATACCGGAGAGAGAGAGAGAGAGAGAGAGAGAGAGAGAGAGAGAGAGAGAGAGAGAGAGAGAGAGCATCCTGCGTGCACATGATACCAGAGAGAGAGAGAGAGAGAGAGAGAGAGAGAGAGAGAGAGAGAGAGAGAGAGAGAGAGAAACAGACAGACAGACAGACAGACAGACACACAGACACACAGACAGACACACAGACAGACACACAGACACACAGAGAGAGAGAGAGAGAGAGAGAGAGAGAGAGAGAGAGAGAGAGAGAGAGAGACTGCGCATTAACATGTATGAATATGACGCGACTGTCAACACAGAAGAGAGAAAAATGTTTCCCAAACAGCCTTCTCAAGAAAGGATGGTTTTTCATCTAGATCTCTAGAACTAGCGGATGCTAATCCAATCCGATTGTTAGAAGATGGGAAGCAGGGACAAGGCGAAGATGACCCTGGGGCAGACTAAATCGAAGGACGTCCACACTAAAGATAGACCGAGACTTCTCTTTCTCTCCAGAAGCGAGACCTCGCTTGGGAAGTAGGGGAAGGTGGTGGCCAGGCAAACAGCTGGCCACGGCCCCGACACACCCACACAGACAGCTAGGGAGTCGGGGATTCACACTCCACGCACGCTGCATCAGCAGTGTGCCTAGACGACAGGGAGAGGCCTAACAGTATACAGGATAGAAGTGCAGAGGGGCGAGCGAGCGAGAGTGAGAGAGAGGGGTGAGCGAGAGAGAGAGAGAGAGAGAGAGAGAGAGAGAGAGAGATATGCATTCAAGAGAAGTTTTACACACACACACACACACACACACACACACACACACACACACACACACACACGTGCGAGCGCAAATACGCGCACACACACCATTTACGCGTATTTTAAACCCCCCAGATCATCTCATAGGCAGAAACTTCACAGACGATGGTTGAAGTAACATTCAAGCTTAAAAAATGTGTCAACTGAAAATCGTGTTTGCTGCCATCAGTAAAACCTGTCACTCATTGGAATACTATAAGGGTTCTTCTGACTTATCAGACATCCCTTCAAAACACCCTGGACTATCGGCAGTGCCTAGAGCGAGACAAGGGCGTATTTCTGGCAGCCTTAACAACGACGTCTGGCCGCACGAGATGGTAGCTGAGCTGATTATCTAGCTTTGTATGACACGGGCTAACGCGGAGTTCCTGCCAAATTTGGCTCGGTATCATATCAAATTGTGAATCAATTTGTAACTCGCTCCCCGTTTTATCGCCGCGGTGTGCTGGCACCACTACAGCGCCCGCCTTCTTGCTGCAAATGTACAGTTCTGAGAGACCTGCAGAGTGGGGCATATCTTCTACAAATACACCGTGGTGCTGGTCTTACTTCAGCTGGCTCTCTCATCTCTCAGAGGCACTCCTGTGCAATCTCAACGTTTCTTCGTAAAGCCCCCACAATCTGCATACTTTTCGTTAATTGCGGAAATTAAATATTATCACACCTGCATTGGCGGAAAAGCCTTAAGAACTGACTGCTGATCCTTGTGTTCTAAAAAATTCAATATAAGAAATTATTTCCATAAACATTTTGAAAGCAACATCTATCATCTTTCCAGGGGCTGGGATTGCAGTTTCCAACCCTTCCACCGCGAATCATAGGGATGCAGAGATGGTGGATTTGCAATGCTAATGCAAAGCTCCATGGCCAGCTGCACCGACTATGACAGGATGACAGGGACCAGGCCAGGCCTGATGTCTCTACTGAGAGCTGCTGCAAGGGTCGCGATGCATTGCAGGAGTAAAGGTCGCAGAGAGAATATGAAGGGCGGACCCAAGACCGATCACTGGTGACTCAACCTTACCTACCACTGCCTCCCTCCCCATACTGCCCCACCTCTCACCTCCGCCCAACTCCATTTCCCGTAAGAGCCTGACTCCCCTATTTAGAGCCCCTCACAAACACCCCCATCCCACCACTTCAAGCACATCTCTACCCTGCCTCGTGAAGGTCATAGGTCTGGCGAACATCCGCGGAGGTCGAGGCGCGAATTCGAATGTGATGCACTCGGTCTGCCAGACCGCCAAGGACGCCAGATAATCTGGGTGCAAAGCCGTCAGTGTTTCACTTTCCTGCACAGATAATCTGGGTGCAAAGCCGTCAGTGTTTCACTTTCCTGCACAGATAATCTGGGTGCAAAGCCGTCAGTGTTTCACTTTCCTGCACAGATAATCTGGGTGCAAAGCCGTCAGTGTTTCACTTTCCTGCACAGATAATCTGGGTGCAAAGCCGTCAGTGTTTCACTTTCCTGCACAGATAATCTGGGTGCAAAGCCGTCAGTGTTTCACTTTCCTGCACAGATAATCTGGGTGCAAAGCCGTCAGTGTTTCACTTTCCTGCAGCAGCCGTTGTTGTACTCGTGCATCCCATCACCAAGGCAGCCTGGTTTGCGTGGACTGCACGCTCGGGCAAGAAACATAGTTTAATTTCTTTTCTAAACAACACGAGGGGGGAAGAAGTGTGGTGCTGGATAGTTCTATTCCAGCACAGACGCCATGAGAAACCAGCCGAGCAAGCGATACTGGGCGTCAAAGAACAGAGCACACATGC
>JAWQFJ010025514.1:12500-27670 GCA_034096865.1 Theodoxus fluviatilis | reverse complement strand
TTCTTATAGTTCATCCGTACTGAGGCAATGAAAACAAAGCCTTAAAGTATTTTAAGTTCTGTCTTCCTGACTGACCACTTTCTCTGCAAGAGAACCACTGTCAACTGAAAAGTTCGCCTTGTCGAACGTTCACATGTGGCGAATTTGAGTTCAAAGTGTTGTAATTACCCAGGTGGTGAAAAAGTACAAAAATTGTTAACATGCGGTTTGTGAAGTAATTAAAACAAGTGGTGGGGCTTTCAAACAACTGTTTGAGCATTCCAGTCTGTCGTTTAGTTCTTTCCCCAAAACGTCAACTGATATAACTAATTCTGGCACAATATATTATATAACAATGTCTTCTTGCTATTAACCACGTTACTGTAACCTTTGCCGTGTTGTGCTGTACCCATGAGACTTCTTCGTTTTGAAACATGACATAATCTTGTTCCATTACGGCACCATGTCGCACCCCCCGGTATGCTATTTCGCTATCCTCTGCTTGTAGTTTCTTACTTTCTTGTTCCCACTGTGATGCCTCGGAAAAGGCTCCATGATATCATCGAGGAGGAAGTGTCCATAGACGATATGCACAAGCAACAGACTGACAAGGAACTCATCTGATCACAAACTGAATGTCTCAGTTCAAATATTCGCTAAAATCATAATGATGCCGAAGCCACACTGCAGGACAGTTAACTAAGCGATCCATTGGTTTGAAATGGCATTGTACACCAGTTTAAATGTCAAAAGGATACAGGGGTTTCTACACAGGAACAATGCGTCCAAGCTTTATCATACATCCAGATTAGCAACACACGCACTGATCAGTTTCAGATCTAGAACAACCTCCACAAGGTACACGGCAGTGTATGTCGATGGTACAATTCACTGACAGGAAATGCACAAGCTTACATGTTTACTGACATTACGCAAAAAGTAGTGTTCATATGGCCGATCCATAAATGCCATGTGCAGAAGATTTGAGATACAACGTTTTACGATTAAGCGGTAAAATATTATCAGGAGCTTTCTTCATGGGGAAAAGTTTAAGCGCAAACTGTACGTTTCACGTTGCATCAGAAATTTCTGTGGTTTTCACAAAGAAATTAAATTTCACTCCAAACACATAAGAAACAGTAGCAACTTAGAGAAATCCATCAATTTTCGTAGACTGTACATTATGTGCAAATGTGATGGCTGAGAAATCGTGTCCTTCTGACTAGTTCCAGGGCATGTAACGTGCTTGAGATGCCTCCCAATTCACTCCATACTGAGAGAAGTTTTGAACAATAATGCTTTGGCCTTTGCTGGTTGTGGTTGCTGTCTAGCCAGTAGATATCGTCAGCTAAGTCTTTGTGAAGTTCAGTGTCCCCTGTCGTTCCTGTCCTTGTTAACACCTCCTGGAGCAGGAACCACCATGAGCAAGAGGCCAGTGCGGAAGCATTGCAAAGGCGCTGTGACTGTTCCTTCGACGCGTTGCCCGCGGAAGCTGGTGGAGACGATCTCTTTCCCCAGGTCATGTCACCACTCTTGACCTCACTTGCTATGGGCTGGAACAGAGCCCTGGATTTCTTGGGCACATGTTCCAAACCAGCAGGCTCTGATCTTGCAGGCGTCTGTGCTTGCCGTTTGACCGGATCAATAGGTCTATGTTTTCTTGACAGATATTTTTTTATCGCCAAGCCAGTAGGCTTTGGCCTTGCAAATTTCTTCTGAAATACACCTGACCTGGGTCTAGTCTCCCGCAAGGAGCTACATTGGATTGCTTCTTCTTACTAGGGAGTCTTTGCTCCGGATTCTCCCTCCCTCTCTCGGCTTTCTCGCCTCGCCTTCCTCGGCAACGCGTCGATGAGAGGAACGTCACAATAATAAAATAAAACGATTTTAATTCATTAATGAATATGTATTTGTTTTTTATCGAGTGTTTTAGTTTACTTTTGAAGTTTGTGTAATCTGTTGTCCGGCTTCATTGTTACCATTGTTCTCCCTCTTCTCTCTCTCTCTCTTTCTCTCTCTCTCTATCTCTGTGCCTCTCTCTCTCTCTGAGCCTCTCTCTCTGTGCCCCCCCCCCTCTCTCTCTCTCTCTCTCTCTGTGCCTCTCTCTCTCTCTGTGCCTCTTGCTCTGTGCCTCTCTCTCTCTCTCTCTGTGCCTTTCTCTCTGTGCCTCTCTCTCTCTGTGCCTCTCTCTCTCTGTGCCTCTCTCTCTCTCTCTCTGCCTCTCTCTCTCTCTCTCTGTGCCTCTCTCTCTGTGCCTCTCTCTCTGTGCCTCTCTCTCTGTGCCTCTCTCTCTGTGCCTCTCTCTCTGTGCCTCTCTCTCTGTGCCTCTCTCTCTCTCTATGCCTCTCTCTCTCTGTGCCTCTCTCTCTGTCTCTGTCTCTGTCTCTCTCTCTTGGCCTCTCTCTCTCTCTCTCTGTGCTTCTCTCTCTCTCTCTCTCTCTGTGCCTCTCTCTCTCTCTCTCGCTGTGTGCCTCTCTCTCTCTCATTCTGTCTGTGCCTCTCTCTCTCTCTCTCTCTCTCTCTCTCTCTCTCTGTCTCTGTCTCTCTCTCTCTCACACACTCTCTCTCTCTCACACTCTCTCTCTCACTCACTCTCTCTCTCTCTCTCTTAATCTCAAAATATATTTCTACTTAAATACGTCAACGTACAAGGATTCAAATCACATGTGTATACACACCGGCAGACTGACACACTCACTCACATGCATGCTAACACAAGCACAGACGCCTACGCACACCTGCACATTTGTCAAATATAGTTCTAAACAATAAATTGCATGATTTCGAGCGCTATGTTTGAAAGAATATATGTACTCCTAAATAAGCTAGGCAAACTTGGCACTTTTGAGTCCTGTGCAATTGACACATTGACATGACATTACCAAAATAGTTGCATGTTTGTTTGTATCTTTGTTCCATCTTTTGTTCTTATTATATCTTTAAAGTAAAGAATATTAAGGCATTTCGGAGATGACCATTAAATAGCTATACAAACATGTACAATTGGGATATTGTCTTGAAACGGGGTCCAAACGTTTGACATGGACAGTAAAAAATTAAAGTTCAACTTTCATTATAAGAAATAGTTGGCATGGTAGAAGCACGCTAAATCTTATCATTTTTATCATATACAAAGCAGGAACTTTGTTTAAAGCTATGGCTCTTCAATGTAATGTTTACACCGAACAGAATTGAAAAGTAGCATTTAAGTTTTTTTAAGACTGTCTATTTTGATG
This sequence comes from Theodoxus fluviatilis, assembly GCA_034096865.1. Taxonomy (NCBI): domain Eukaryota; kingdom Metazoa; phylum Mollusca; class Gastropoda; order Cycloneritida; family Neritidae; genus Theodoxus; species Theodoxus fluviatilis. Next base: position 24,455 of record JAWQFJ010025514.1, on the reverse strand, counting down.
GTTGATATTATCACATTAGCACAATATATATTATAAAAGTAATAGAAACGATATAAACTTGTGGAAAATGTGTTTCTGAACTAATGTTGCTGCGCAGATTGAAGGCATGCAAGTACTATTTATTTTCACCGATCTGCAACGAAAGAACTAAAATCAAACGTGTTACTGTGATGAAAATGTGTATATATATGTACTAATATACAAGATACAGATAACTGCATTTGCTTCTTTTAATTCTCGGAGGTCAATGTATGAATGTATCCTGAATATAACATGGACACCTAGCAACTTCCACCTATTAGAAAAAAACCACACAACGAAGAAGTTTACAGAGTATAAAACCAGCTTTATCTATCTTCTGGACATCAAAGAAATACACGTACTGCTCTCCCTCTCTGTGATGAAAGGATCTGGGAGAATTTAGTGGATTTCCTCCTCTTTCAGCCACGACACATCGTCACGTTCTGACCATGTGTAGTAAAGCTCTCTCTCTCTCTCTCTCTCTCTCTCTCTCTCTCTCTCTCTTGATCCAATGGATCTTGACTTCTCATCTAGCCACACCATGATCCAGAACATGTGGGGAAATAGTCACCGATATTAATTGAAAGAGAAAACCAAATATGAACCCCATCATTAAGAAGAAATAATACACAGACAATTTTGCGTGCTAAATTACTACATGTCAGCATGGTGGTAGAGCAAGAACTGATTATGTTAAAAAGTATGAGGGGCAGTAACAGCAACCTTTGTCGACAAAGTATTGCCATTTTTCTGCTTTTATGCCGTTAGTGACTGATGCCAGCGCAGCCCACGTGGATACCTGAAAAGTAAAAAAAATGATTAAGAAAACGCTATAAAAATATGGCCATTTTACATCTGTATCATCTGATATGCTAAAATAACATGCTCCATGATAGAAACATCATTCACAAATCAATATTTTTTAAAGCAAATGTTATTAACGCTTCGACAATTTAATGGAACAACCCAATGGCATAATAAGTAATCGGTTACCATGTCTTTTTAGAGCCATCACGCTCAATTTCTAGCAGTTATACTGTCAGTAGTAGTAATAGCAGCAGCAGCAGTAGTAGTAGAAGCAGTAGTAGCAGCAGCAGTAGTAGTAGCAGCAGCAGTAGTAGTCGTAGTAGTAGTAGTAGTAGTAGTAGTAGTAGTAGTAGTATTTAGTAGTAGTAGTTATAGTAGTAGTAGGCGTCCGTCAGTCCCAAAGGACCATGACTCCGTGCCGCTTAGTGCCAGTTCTGTCCTTTAGACAGCGATTGCTATGGCTCAGTGGTGTGGTAAGGCATGTCAAGTGGTAGTGGTGCTCCTGGAAAGTTGAATGGTGGGACTCGGCAAAAGTTGGGTGGCTTTGTGCATAATAAAGAATTTGCATAACAAGTAAGTTTGAAGAAGAAGAAGAAGAAGAAGAAGAAGAAGAAGAAGAAGAAGAAGAAGAAAGAAAGAAAGAAGAAAGAAGAAAGAAAGAAGAAAGAAGAAAGAAGAAGAAGAAGAAAGAAGAAAGAAAGAAGAAAGAAGAAGAAGAAGAAGAAGAAGAAGAAGAAGAAGAAGAAGAAGAAGAAGAAGAAGAAGAAGAAGAAGAAGAAGAAGAAGAAGAAGAAGAAGAAGAAGGAGGAGGAGGAGGAGGAGGAGGAGGAGGAGGAGGAGGAGGAGGAGGAGGAGGAGGAGGGGGAGGGGGGAGGAGGATAAGGAGGAGGAGGATAAGGAGGAGGAGGAGGAGGGGGGGGGGATAGGAGGAAGAAGGAGGAGGAAGAAGGAAGAAGAAGGAGGAAGAAGGAAGAAGAAGGAGGAACAAGGAGGAAGAAGGAAGAAGAAGAAGAAGAAATCTCTATTGTTAAAAAACATCCGGATACAAAGTCATTAATTGCACAAATTGGAAAGAGAAAAAAATTGTTTCACAATCGGTGATATTACCTAACTTCTTTGCGTTTATTCGTATAAACAAATATCAACATTAATTTGCATCCGTAAAAACTTAGCCTATTCATAAAATCACAAATGGAGACATCATTTCCACACAGAAGAAGAGGAACATCAGGAGGAAAAGCGGGGAGACCAGGAGCAGGAAGCATTAGAGGAACAGATAGTGAGCCATCAGCTGAGGTCTTGTAGAATGTCGGTCATACTTATTACCAGATTTCTCCATTCATCCTATAGACACTCTCATACTATCACATTCCCTCACATGTTCACGTGAACAAAGTGGAACGAGGTGAACACTTATTAGCGAGGAGCGTATTTCATGACATATGCAGTTATCAGAAACTGGTGTCTCACTGAAATTCGTAAAATACTTCGTGGCTTATTCCCCATGTGTTCCCTATAAATTCCATTTAAACCATGCAGTCCTTAACTTGTTGGTACGGGGTCAGGCGTCGAGCTTTTACGTCAGTGCCTTGTATGATAGATATGAAGAACGTAACTCTCTGACAGAATCAGTCTACAATATTCTTCTCGGAGGCCGCAGAAGACATTCCGCTGTGTGGTCATCTCCTCTGGTGGGCACGCAGGTGGCTTCCGAGAGCAAAGTTCGAAGCGCACGGGTGGGGCTGTAGATGAGGCAAGGAACACTAGTTGTCAGAGCAGGGGTAGGGGCAGAGGCGGTCCTGCGTTCTCGTTCTCATGCAGCGTCAAGGCGTTGCAGCGGTCAGCCTTCAGGTTGGCGGTGGCTATGTTGCTATGCTTGGAACCAGGTCTGCTTAAATCGGATTTAGAAGATTTGTGGGGGGTTTTCCTCCTACAAGAAAAGCTCAGATAATCTTCCGGCAACTACTGAAAACTCTTGACTTCTCCTTGAACGCCGTCTCAATCGGAGACCAGTTCCTGCAATGAAGCGTGCTGTCCTGCGCAGCTGGTCCAGTGGTCCTTACAGTTTCTCGAACAGCCCTAGGAAGCTTAGATACGAGTTTATACGGATGGGTCAGCCACAAACGCCACTCTCTGAGGAAGGGCTGGGATATTATATCCAGTGTCCATATGGACAACACCACAGAAAACTATTGACTCATGTATCCAATGATTTTAAACCATGCCCATTTCAATGTTTCCCTACGTTTCTGAAATAAACAGTCATTCTGGCTCGTAATTAGGTCAAATTGCACAATCGTTTTAGATAATAATAATAATAATAATAATAATAATAATAATAATAATAATAATAATAATAATAATAATAATAATACAACAGACTATTTGTACGCACATACCTTCCCTAATAGGCAAGCTCATGGCGTTTACAATGAAATGTCCACACTCATACAAAGCATTCCAACACTCGCACACTCTACAGTCGAAATAAAAGAAAAATTTAATACAATACAATTAAGTAAATAGCAGGCAATAAACAAAACACGAAACATAAAAGAGGCGCCTTGTGAAGCACTTCAATGATCGTCAGGAAAGACTGAGCGGAACAGGTGTGTCTTAAGGGAGGTTTTGAACTGGGACATGGAATCAGAGTGACGGACAGGGAAAGGTAGGCTATTCCACGTTACAGGGCCGATGTAAGAAAAAGCTCGCTGTCCTTGGGTTTTCTTTTTGCGACGGGGGACATTTAACGTTTTGGTGTCTGCAGCTGAACGGTTATTTCTAGCGGGGGTGTAGACAGTGAGAATTTCTTTGAGTGCGTGTGGTGCAGTTTGATTGAAGAAGTTGAAACACATAGTGGCTAGCTTATACTCTATCCTCTGAGCGACGGGGAGCCAATGCAGTGCACGAAGGAGTTTGGATGTGGGAGTTCTCTTGGGACATCTAAAAACTAATCGAACAGCAGTGTTTTGGATATTTTGCAGTTTGTTTAGCAGAGTGACAGGAATGCCGGCAAGAAGAGAATTTCCATAGTCAAGACGGGACAGAACAAGGGAAGTGACAAGGGTTTGAGTGGCCTGTTGTGAAAGATAGTGACGAATAGTGCTAATTTTCCTTAACTCATAGTAAGCTAACTGGCAAACTTTGTTCACATGAACTCTCATAGAAAGATCATCATCGAACATGACACCTAAGTTTCTAATAGACTTTGAGAATTCTATCTCACTCTGACCTATGGTTAGTTTCAGGGCCTGATCGAATTCGCCTCTACCGCCAACCAGGAGAGCTTCGGTCTTTGAATCATTGAGTTTGTTCTGGGTCATCCACTGTTTCACATCAGAAATACAATGTTCACTTGCAGAGAGAAGAGGTTGGATTTGAATGGGATGAGTGGAGTTGTAGAGTTGCGTGTCATCAGCAAATTCACTGTGAGAGAATGAATGACTGTCAATTACGCTGGAAATTGGTTGGGTGTACAATAGAAACAGCAGAGGACCCAGAACCGAGCCCTGTGGGACTCCATATTTTAGCGGGGCATGGTCAGAAGCAATACCCTGGATCAAAACAGTCTGCCTACGTTCTGAGATATATGATTTCAAGAAGGAGAGTGCTGTGTTGTCAATGCCAAAAACATGTCTTAGACGGGAGAGAATTCCATGATCTATTGTGTCAAACGCAGCACTCAAATCTAACAACGTGAGAAGGGAAACTTTGGAATCATCAGATGCGACAAGGAGGTCGTTTAGAACACGGAGCAGAGCTGTTTCCGTGGAATGGTGAGCACGGTACGCGGAATGAAAACGAGCCAAAAGATCATACTTGGACACGTGCTCTAACAACTGCTGCAAAGCTAATTTCTCTAACAGTTTTGAAAGAAAGGAAAGGTTGGAGACTGGCCTGTAATTGCTAAGCTTGTTTGGATCCAGGTCTTGCTTCTTCAGAAGTGGCTTGACTAAAGCTTAGAGGTAAGGAGCCGGTGTCAGACTATACAAAGTTCACCTGGAAAAAAAGAAAACAGAAAAAAATGTTCCCCGTGTTCTCTGCGGTGTGGACGGTCCTTCTACGGGGGTGAGCACATGTCCACTCCTGCTTTTCTCGGGGGACTTGCGGTGCACGAGCCTCCGCCAGTCCCCTATTTAAACCCTACGCCTGCCAGTCCTGCACCACTTGGCCTGAAGAAGGAGGATCCCCTCCGAAAGCTCGCCTACGACTGCTCTAGAAGCCTACGACTGCTCTAGTAACGGCCCTCTTCAGGGCCCACTTCTCTCACGAGAGAATACAATTGGTCAGACTCCGGTCATTTTTTTCTGTTTTCTTTTTTTCCAGGTGACTAAAGCTTGTTTGAAAACACTGGGGAAGGTGCCAGACTGGAAGCAATCATTGATCATCTGTGTCAGAACAGGCAGAACGTCATCAATGCACTCAAGTAAGAGGGATGTAGGAACAGGGTCAAGGTCACAGGAGGTAGGGGTCATACAACGGATGGTCTTAAGGACCACACTAGCCTCAAGCGAGCTGAACTGAAGGAGGGGAGTACCACTGAAGGATACTGGGTCTACGCTAGCACCTGTACAAGCAGAAATGTCAACGTTGCTTTGTATGTCAGACACTTTGGACACAAAGAAATCACAAAACTTCTGAGGTAGTGATGACAGTTGGGAGGAAGGGAGGGCGGTACAACTGGTCTTGTTCATGAGTGTGTTTGTGATAGAAAACAACTGCCTACAAGTGGTAGACGCAGCTATCTTTGCGTTGAAATACGCTGTCTTAGCCTTATCTACGAGGCAATTGATCTTGTGTTTGAAGGAGCTGAACATTCATTTGTGAACGGCTAACCCGGAACGCAGCCACTGTCGCTCAGCTTGATGCTTTTTCTGCTTCAAAGCTCGAAGTTTGGAAGCGATAGCGCTATACCACGGAGTGGAGCGACGCTGAGGGACCTTGCGTTGCGTTGATGGGGCATGACTATCAAGCATGACTATTACACCCCAAAGTCACTATTGTGAATGTTTAGATACTTGTATTGTATTAGTATGTCACGTAAAAAAGAGAATGTTTTGCATGAGAGACCCCCTTCCTCCTCCTGCTCCTCCTGCTCCTCCTGCTCCTCCTGCTCCTCCTGCTCCTCCTGCTCCTGCTCCTCCTCCTCCTCCTCCTCCTCCTCCTCCTCCTCCTCCTGTTCCTCCTCCTGCTCCTCCTTCTGCTCCTCCTCCTCCTCCTCCTCCTCCTCCTCCCTCCTCCTCCTCCTCCTCCTCCTCCTCCTCCTGTTCCTCCTCCTGCTCCTCCTTCTGCTCCTTCTCCTCCTCCTTCTGTTCCTCCTGCTCCTCCTGCTCCTCCTGCTCCTGCTCCTCCTGCTCCTGTTCCTCCTGCTCCTGCTCCTCCTGCTCCTGCTCCTCCTGCTCCTGCTCCTCCTGCTCCTGCTCCTCCTGCTCCTGCTCCTCCTCCCTCGTCCTGCTTTTCCTGCTCCTCCTCCTGCTCCTCCTCCTTCCTCCTCCTCCCTCCTCCTTCCTCCTCCCTCCTCCTGCTCCTCATCCTCCTCCCTATCTCCCTACTTCTGCTCCTCTTCCTTCTCTTCCTTCTCCTCCTCTTTCTTTGTCGTCGTCATCGACGACATCGTTCCTTTTTTTTCATCGTCGTTTTCTCTGCTTTGTCGTGGCAGTGGCATAAACCCAACGCGAGTTCCTCCTTCCAGGACACGGGACAAACTCATCTGATTCACCAAGCAACCCGTCACTTGCTATCTCCCCCTTGCTTAACTTCGTGAAATGGTTCTACTCATACAACGGAAGTGTTGCTGTCAACAGTTTTGGGTCTCCTTCCCGTTGCTTTGTTTTATGGCACTCTCGTTTGACTTTCATGCGTCGCTCGACGGAGTGGAATAATGATGCCCTTGGAATAAACCCCACGCCGTCCACAGGTCGCGCTGACGTTTTCTGCTTGACGTTCTCGTGGCAGCACTGTGATGAATGACCTCATTCACATGCAAACTTGCTGGTCATTAATATGCATTATACCCAGCCCTTCGAGTGGAAGAGTTTGCATGCGGATAAAGCACCGTGATGAGAATATGGCAGGATTCGTCAAGATGTGTCACTGCACTGATTCTAGAAAGCTCTCATTATATCACGTTGGCACGTGTTCTTCAAGAGGGGTGGGGTGCAAAAACAAAATTACCAGAAGCTCATTAGAAGTAATAGCAGACACTAACTGGTCACTAAGCTTAGGCTAAATTTCTCGCTTAAAGACATTTTTTTTTAAAACGTTTGTCAAATGTTGCAGTGCGAAGAATTAAAACTTGCGGAAGCACTGTTCTTTGATGAAGCCCCATGTATGAGAAGATGGGCTTCTTCTGCAGGAGAATGGTCGAACTATTCAGGACACGAAGGAAATAATAAAAAAGGATAGCACAGAAGATTTGAAGGTAGGTGAGGGATGAAAGAGGAATGAGGAAGTCAGCAACAGGATCAGGAGAGCATTTGGACAGTACGAAGACCTGCTCTCAATCGTGAAAAGCAGAAAGCTGAAGTGGTACGGTCACGTGTCAAGAGGCAGTGGGCTGGCCAAGACCATTCTGCAAGTTACCGTACCAGGTGGGAGAAGGAGAGGCAGGCAAAGAAAAAGGTGGGAAGAAACATCAAAGAGTGGACAGGCTTGACCTTTGCTGACTCACTGCGAGCCACAGAGGATAGAGATCGATGGAGGAAGATTGTCCGAAAGTCATCAGTGGTGCCTCAACAACCCATCTCAGGGTAAAGAGACTGAACTGAACTGAACTGAACTGTTTCACAATGCTGTCTCAAAAGGTTGTCTTCCGGGGTTACTCCAATAGCGACCAGTGATGAGAAATTTCCCAGAGAATGCTAGCGTAACTGCGTCTGTGTTTGCATTATTACAATATGTATATTATTGAATAACAAATTTTCCCTTGAAGTTAGAAGGTGGCATTCGTCACATATAAAAGAAAGAAAAAATGTCCGTATAGTTGAAGATCAGCAGCAACAACAAAAAACTATTTCAGAAATACGACAGTTTACAGTTGGAAGGTGAACCACAGACAGACCCAGAGGAATACAAAATCCACGATAATTATGCTTTGCAGCCGCATCCCTGGCGTCAAATCCAAAACTTTCATCAAACAAGATTTCAGTCCATTTTTATTTTTAACAATAAAATGGAGATTGGCTAGTTTGGTGAGTGGAAATACACAGTTCCTCCGCAGTGGAAAGAGTTACCAGTAACAGCAGTTAGAACCAAGCCATGTTTGGTCATTTCTCGTCTTTCTCAGATGATGTTGTCATTTGCCAATCCTTTCAGTAGGTGCAGTATATAAAATAATATCGATGAACCCATGCCTTGATCAACTTATATTTAAAAATAATAAAAAGATAATTTTCGGTGAGCCGCAAGAAGCTGCCGGTACAGCTCTGGATGTTTGGCTGCATTTCATACCGCAACCCTGTGTTGTACTCGAGACGACCCCTGGTCAGCCATGACCCGAAGGAGACCTGCAGAAGGTCAAGTCCGTCATCTTGGCATGCCCACCGGACCGTGTCTGGGCATGACATAAACGGACCTAGTCTTTGATCTAAAACTGCATACTACGCAGACAGGTCTGGACAAATGCTCAATGAAGCTGTTGCCCTTGGGTTGTGATACTTAATCCAGTGCAGACGACGAATATGTCTAGACATGATCAGTCTCAAGATGTGCATATAAGAATATAAATATCCATTCGACTTCTCCGGTAAATACCAGATTGTAGTAGCATGCAATGGTCCATTTGCCCTTATCGGTTCTAATAGGCCTAATTTAAATCTGCCTCGTCAAGTTACGTTGGAGCCGAAGGGTGAACTGGCGGCACCTCGACCATATATGTTTGTATGCCTTGGAAACTTTAACACGGGAAAACCCTGTTCTCCTATTTTCTTTCAGTTTAAGGCTAGTTTGGTCAGCTGGGGATAAAGACCTGCACAAAACCATTCCTGCATGTTCATTGTGTCTGAACCACAGGCATGTTGATTTTGTACTTTTTAAAGGAAGTCTCTTGACGATCAGACAGACAGACAGATTGACGCAAATACAGAGAGCCACACAATTATACATGCATGGAGACAGTCATTTAGAGAAACACACATGGTCACGTACTCAGGTATGCACGTTCGTGCGCAAACTCAAGCATATTTTCTCACGCATGTGCTCTAGCCTATCGTGAAGAGAAGTGTCCGTCACAACAACAACCTTTGTAGATCTTCCACAACCGCCTTTCTGTTTAGTTCAGTGCGATCTCCTTCTAAGATGACATGGGTGTGACGAATGAGGACATCTTGAGTGTGGGGGCAAGGACTGGACGTAAAAGGAGCAGAAACGAGAACCAGAGTGATGTGTCGTTGAGAAGATGGGGCACCTCAGGACGGGGTCGATGGGTGTGGCGGAAAGAAAATGGAGCCAATGGAAAGGATAGCTAGACGAGTGGTGTGAGATGAGATGAAACAGAGAGAGAGAGATAGAGAGAGAGAGAGACTGACAGACAGAAAGACAGAGACAGAGAGACAGACAGACAGAGAGACAGAGAGAGACAGAGAGAGACTGAGAGAGAGAGATAGAGAGAGACAGAGAGAGACAGAGAGACATAGAGACAGAGACAGAGAGACGCTGAGTGAGAGACAGACAGAAAGAGATGCGCTGAGAGAGATATGCTGAGAGAGATTCGCTGAGAGATACGCTGGGAGAGAGATACGCTGAGAGATTCGCAGAGAGAAATACGCTGGGAGAGAGATACGCTGAGAGAGATATACTGCGAGAGAGAGAAAGAGAGAGAGAGAGACAGAGAGACACACAGAATGGCTCAGAGAAACGCTCAGAGAGAGACGCAGTGTGAGAGAGAGAGAGAGAGAGAGACAGAGAGACAGAGAGAGGGGGGGTTTAGCGAAAGGAAAAGAGAGAGAGAGAGAGAGAGAGAGAGAGAGAGAAGGAGATAAACACCGACAGAAACACAGGTTCGCAGACCAATAGAAATAGATTATTGATTTGAGAAGAATGGTTTTGCACATTAAGTTTAAATTTCAATTCGCTTTCAAATCCATTTGCAACACACACACACGGCAGCCGCTGCACTTCTCAGCTGGAACCCATGTCCGTGGATCTCTCGGGGCCTACTCCAGTAGCTCGGACATGGGCGGCCCCAAGCAGCAAACGCCACTGGGGGGTATCGGTTAGGAGCAGAACTTAAGGCCCCCTAGGGCATTGGTTCTTGTGCCAGATCCACATGAACGCTACATCGGCTGTCTGCTGAAGTTGCTCAATGACCCTTTTGGAGCGTGAGGGCTTGCAACGGACACACACACGGACACACACACACACACACACACACACACACACACACACACACACACACACATACACATTCACACACACACACACACATACAGGCTCGGGGGTGAAAAAGCAGACAGGATGAAGCATGCCTTCCTCACAACTATAGGACATGATACTGTTCCTCTTTCCCTCCAGTTTTGAACAAGAACTTTCCTCGTTCATTAGACTTTTCATAAACAGTCACTTCCCTGGCTGGGAAAAGACAAACAATGACTTACTTTCACAGTTTTCGCCAAATGCAACTGCAAATCGCTGTCACATAAATTTAACTTGAGCAGACAAAGAGGAAGACAGAACAAAGAAGATGGGAGATGCATGAGTCTCGTGCGAGGTAACAATAACGGAAACGAGAAGTCTAGTGACGGGAAAAGGTCAAGCCACAGATGTCGCGAAGTGTTACGCGACAGGGCATTCGAAGGTTACGCGAGACTTATTGGTATCCGGAACGGCTGAAAATAGACAAAATTGCTGTTGCAAGTCGCGGTAAGTTATGGAGCTGTTAAGTCTCTGTCAGGACCCTAGCGTGTGAACGGAAGGATTCGCCATGAAAGATGTTTCCATGCATCGTATTCATCATTGGAGCAGAAAAGCGTGGAGTGTACAAGTTCATAGAAGGGGGTGCAACATTGATCATAAGAACAAAGCAAGCTCTCAACCCGGCCTGCTACCGTTGAGTTGTTTGTCCTCTTTTCCAGACGTTAATGGACTGACCAAAAGATTTATGTCTCATTTAGTACAGCTGAAATGGTCGTTGTCAACCACATTCGGGGACAGAGTACTCGGAGTACTCTGTCCCCGGGGACAGAGTACTCGGTCTTTGAAATCTCGTCCTTACAGTCACGTGACATACCGATGACCATGTGATATATCGCGACATGTTCTTCACTCGGCGATAAGTGTTTCACGCCGGCACTGTATTCAAATAGTTCAACAAATCTTGTCCCATTCGAACGTCGACCGCCATTTTGATAGGTAAACTGCCTGTTGTTGGCAGTCTCGTTCTCGTTCAAATGCCGAGATTTCAAAGACCGAGTACTCTGTCCCCGTGGACAGAGTACTCCGAGTACTCTGTCCCCGAATGTGGTTGACAACGACCATTTCAGCTTTAGTACAACGTTAGGCAAATACGCATTGCCTGTATCAACATGGGTTGCGAGGGACACACTCCCAGACTTATATATTGCTTTGAACGATGAACCCGCATTTCACATGCGTTTTGCTTCTCAATCAAATGAATAATTGACATTATAGCAAAACCAGAACGACAAGGAGGTTTTCCCATCCTTTCTGACCAGTTTTACAGATAAACAAAACGTAATTTACATAAAAGTGCCATCGTGGGAAGAGAGTGTCTTTATTCCCCTGAAAGTGAATAAAATAAAATACGTTTTTGACAGTTTCAAGATGCTACGGGGTATTAGAAACCCGCGCAGTGTTAAGTTGTAAAATGGCGTGCTGAATTCAATCATCATACTTTTTTTTCACCGTGCGAAACCAATGTTGCAAGCATCTGTTCATCTCTGGAATACGGTCGAAAATAAGCGTAATAATAAGTCATGTCCTTCTCTCAACGTGCATTTGCCCTTCCCTGTCTGAAGCACATCCGGCACTGCATATTTTCAAAACTGGCTGTGTCAGACAACGGAATATCTGTTGGAGGTTGGGCTGCAGGGACAAAACATGTAATTCGTTAAAACACATTTGCAATTGGCATAGGCTTCAAATACTTAACAACAGGAGCTGCATTTCCAC
>JAWQFJ010025514.1:0-7500 GCA_034096865.1 Theodoxus fluviatilis | reverse complement strand
GCGAGTGAACGCGCTAAAATAACATTTCACATTGTTCCAGTTCGGCCCTCGCAGGTAACCATTTTACTCCTGGGTAGGGAGATGCAGTATGAGTTAAGTACCTTGGTCAAGGATGCAACTCCAGGATCCGAGCCGCTTCGAACGCTGCACCCACTGTTGACAGGGTAAAGTGAGCCCAGGGGAAGGGGGTTGAAGGGTGGTGGGGTGGCGGCGTCAGATAGAACAAGTAAACGGATGATTGGTGGTTGAGGGAAACGTGTGTGTGTGTGTGTGTGTGTGTGTGTGTGTGTGTGTGTGTGTGTGTGTGTGTGTGTGTGTGTGTGTGTGTGTGTTTGTGTAATGGTTAGAAATAAAACCTGGGACGGTGGGACAGACAGTGGCAAACAGTGTGTCCTCAGGACAGGAACACTGGTTTTGCTGCTCCGCCACGTGCCATCTGCCCAACCAGTCAAGCTGTGACAGCGTAATCCGTGTGTCCCCATAGTGCCGGCTAGGCTAAGTAGACAAACATGTTACAGCTGCGGGAGGAATTGCACTGTCCAGCCATGACCTTTCTAATGGTCGCCATGAAAAGCTAAGATCACCGGCGTAAATCTGTCTGCCAAGCATGTCATCAAGATGTATAGGCAAGGTGATTGAATGGGACATGGCAGACAAGACTGAATCAACGTGTGTGTGTGTGTGTGTGTGTGTGTGTGTGTGTGTGTGTGTGTGTGAGAGTTTGTGTGTGTGTGTGTGGGTGTGTATGTGTATGTGTGCACGCATGCTCGCGGGCGTGTGTGTGTGTGTGTGTGTGTGTGTGTGTGCCCGCTTGCGCGCGCGTTAATGTGTGTTCGTGCACGTGAGACTAGCAGACACAACATACACGCACACACACACAGAGGCGAATGGATATGAAGGGCGGGTAGATATACAGTTGGATCGAATAACATTAGGAAACGCAGGTGGCTCCCTGTGTAAATCCAAAGCCCTGCGTGACATAGATAAGAAACATTTTCGGGACATCTGGGGGATCGAACCCTACTTCTCCCTCGCCCCTAACACCCCCCCCCCCCCCATCCCACTTCACCTTCCGTCCACGCATACGAATGGACAGATGGGTAAATACACACATTAACACATACACTCACGCGCGCGCGCACACACACACACACACACACACACACACACACACGCAGTCAGAGCGTATGACAGACGAACGCACAAGTAACATTAATAGGTTGAGTGATTCACTGTGCTAAGCTTGAAACCTTTATCTGCGTAGTTAGCCAACGTTCATGGCACAAATGTTTGCATTGCTGTTTAGAAAAAAGAGGGACACACAGGATGCTTCTCCTGAATGGAACTGTTCTCTGGTTTGGCCTGACAGATTCCAACAACCTTGTAAACTATGCTGTCAGCACGAAGACATCTGATGTGTGGATAAGTTATTTTTGGAGACAGGATTAGGCTCACTTGCTTTACAAAAGACTAAAAGCCTGTGAAGGCAGCTCTACCGAAATATTTATGTACATTTCATGTGGCTTACTTCTAGCATTCGTTATTCCGACCCAGGACTTACCTCGTCGGACTAAATAATCTCTGTCCGTTCATTTTGTGTGGATGTCAAGACAGAAGAGTCGAGCATTAGACAACCTGGTATGAAAATGACGGATCAACAATGTTGTACCAATGTCTTGACATTTAAAGCTCATCGTGTGGATAATCTTGAAATGAGTCAGTTCATGAAATGCCGATATTGTCAGTGAGTTTCTGAAGTAAAACTCAGAGATAAGCTCTGGAAGAAGGCATGAGTGGAAGATGCACAGAAGCCAAGATTTCCAGCAGATGAGCGAAACAGCGAGCAGCTCTGACCATTTTTGTGCAGATTTCAAACTAATTTTTTTTTATCCCTGCTGTTTTTCTGGAATTTATTCTTTTTGTTGACAATAAATATGTCTTTACTTGATTGGTAAGCAAAACATGATTCTCTTATTTTACAGAAACTGGAGAAAGCCGCTGAAGCTCCAGGAGGGAACTGGCTAGATTCAATGGCAGTGTATCACGAACCATTCACAGTGGACGGTCAACGAAACACTTTCTGTGCATGACATGAAAAGGTAATTTGAGGCACTCACGTTTTCAGGAAAGACACAAAGTCACTGCTTTCACACTCTCACTCTAATATAGGTTATGTGGCTTAATCAGGGAATAACTGATATCCCTTAGTCGAGACATGACAAATAGCATGGGCAATTCTTTTGTTGTGTACGGAATGCAAAAGAATGAGCTGCGTGGACGTCAGTTCTCGTGACATCCGGGAAAACAGATCTGTGTTTGTTTACTTGACACAGAACGCCTAGAATGCTCTCGTGTCAGGGCACCACGTAGTGCATGGCACAAAATTTGTACCCCCGGGAATTTTACCCTCAGGGCACCTGAGGTAAGTAGTTCTCAAGGAAGAAGTTTTCTTAAGGAAACTGGGAGATGTAGCATTGCAGAAGTATTTCAAATGATCGGGTTAGAGGTTCTTTCTAATAAAAAATATCTTATTAAGCAAGACCTTCCAGCAACATCCATTAAAAAAATGTGAAAGAGACCCCCCACCCACCCCCACTCCCGAAGACAGGGCTGCACCAGTTTTTTTGCATCAGGACAAAGATGTTATCCTCAAAAGGAGAATAAAACAATGACGTAATCAGAAGTCCACATGCTTCACCAGCTGCATGTGCCTCTTGATGTTTGCGAAAGCAAAAGAAACCCACAGAGTAGCAGGACTTTTAAACAAAAGTCCAAACGAAGAAGGTCTCAATGCATTCAGACAGTGATCCCATGTTATCACCCATCCTGCTGGGGAAAAAACACATTCAACTAACTCCGGGGAGCACCTCCTCCTCTGCCTACATGCCTTGCTCTTGATGCAGTAAGAAGACCGACTTTCATATCATGTTCATTAGCTTGCTCAAATTGGCATCTGATTGCTGGGATTCATAACACAAGCGGATTTCAATAGATGTTTAAAGAAGTTGACGTCGTGCTCAGTCTTTCCCTCAACAGAGCTTACCACCACCGGTCTTTACCACCACCGTAACGAATATCACCACGACAACCACCAACCAGAAAAGGAAGAGAAGAAGGTAGAAAGTTCGCGAAAACGGTTCTGGAACGAAATGGAACTGATTTTTCATTGTACAACTGGTCAAAGACGAATGAACGCAAAATCAGATCATGTCAGTAAACCTAATTTCATAACCGAATGTAGTCTTCCTCTTGAGAGTGTCAGGGAGTTCAAGGACCGCAACACTTGCTGACCAGGGCTCTTCCTCGGGTGACCATTCACTGTTTCGTTCCTTTGGAAGTTTCTCGCCGCCAGACTTTGTGCAACTGGAACATAGGAGGCAAACTCATACTTAAGGCAAAACTCTTACTTCTGGGTTCCGCGAAAGCAACGCAATAAAAGATTTGCAAATAGTATTCTGTAAGCAAAATTTATGGTAACTAGTTTGCCCAGCACAGGGAAGATTCTTTTCCGTCACAGTAAGTAACGTGCAGGTGCAAGACACTTGAGACGAAAATACCAGACAGAACGCAGGTACATTACAAGATACTTTATTCCCCAAGCCATGTATGTAAGCTGTCTTATACAACATGACCGTCTTGAGCAAAGCATTAAAAACCCAAGGGGCGTTAGAATTATTGCCCTCTCTTCATATGCAGTTCCAGGTTCACGTTGGCAAGGGACTGGCAGTTAGCGGACAGTTACCCCATCCATAATCGTCAGTGAATCATGTTTTGAAATGGTTGCCAGGGTTATGACGCACACACGTTTCGAACAATTTATCTTGTCCGAAAGAAGTTTGCCATTTCGCAACTTAGAAAAAAGCATGGCTTTGATTATCCTTCTTAGGTAAGAAATGCACAGCGTTGGATCCGATGAGTCAGAACATCTCCTAGCGGGTACGTTTGTCAGAGTTATGGTTTGCACAACCGCACCAAATACAAGATAAGACGATTCAGTCGGTAGCTACATCGGCCAGAGAGGAATTTTAAATTAGCAAACGAAAAACTAAAGTCAAGAGACTTGACCTCGTTCAAAGCCCGGTCACAGCAGTTGGCGATCCCTTCGGGCACACGTAGAGAGTGACATGACCTACATAATATACACAGCAAGCACTGTATTTGTTATGCATAGAATGTTTGGTTCTGTGATGAAATCACATCAAAGCACAGATTTCATCTCTGACGTCAAGGCCAAAGGCGCTGAAGTACTGAGGAAAACAAGAAAAAGGCGCAGCAACAACACACTCATATAAAGAATGTTTGTAATGGACGTGCCATGTCCGAATCACCTCACCTCACCTCCGCCTGTGACCCCGTCTGGGGTATAGGCCGCCCATCAGCACCCTCCAGGCATCTCGGTTCTGGGCGAGTCTTTCCAGCTGTCCCTCACGTCTTTCCCATCTGCTTTGCGTCTGCCTCCAGATCACGGCGCCAGGTGTTCCTAGGTTGCCCTCTCTTTCTCTTCCCTTGTGGGTTCCACGTGAGGGCTTGCCTGGTGATGTTGGAAGCAGGTCTGCGAAGGGTGTGGCCTATCCATCACCAGCGTCTCTGAAGGACGTCTTCCTCAACTGGCTGTTGCCTGGTTCTCAGCCACAGTTATTCATTGCTGATTTTTTCTGGCCAGCGGATCTTCATAATCTTCCTGAGGCAAGTGTTGATGAAGACCTGGATTTTTTCATGGTGGTGACGGTGGTTCACCAGGTCTCTGCTCCGTACAGCAAGATCGGCTTCACGATGGTATTGAAGACCCTGATCTTTGTAGTAGTACTTATTGCGCTGGATCCCCAGATCTTCTTCATCTGATGGAAGGCTGCTCTGGCTTTGCCGATACGGGTTCTGACGTCTGCATCCGTCCCTCCCTGCTTGTCTACAATGCTTCCGAGATACGTGAAGCTGTCCACATATTCCAGCGTATTACCTGCAACTGTGATGGGTGTGTTGTTGGATGC
This sequence comes from Theodoxus fluviatilis, assembly GCA_034096865.1. Taxonomy (NCBI): domain Eukaryota; kingdom Metazoa; phylum Mollusca; class Gastropoda; order Cycloneritida; family Neritidae; genus Theodoxus; species Theodoxus fluviatilis. The sequence continues at coordinate 2,512 of JAWQFJ010025514.1, read as the reverse complement.
ATTTGTCTTGAAAACCTTGCTCTTCTCTCTGTTGATGTGGAAGCCCAGGCTTGCTGAGTTGTCCGCAACAATGCTGGTCTTTTCCTGCATCTGTTGTTGATATGAGAGAAGAGAGCCAGATCATCAGCAAAATCAAGATCCTCTAGCTGTTTGCAAAGCGTCCACTGGATGCCGTTTCGTTTCTGGTCTGTCGACATCTTCATGATCCAGTCGATCGCTAACAGGAACAGGAAGGGTGAAAGCAGGCAGCCTTGTCTCACTCCGGTTTGTACTTTAGAGGCGTCGGTGAGCTGTCGGCCATGCACTATCCTGCACGTCATGTTTTTGTATGACTTTTTGATGATGTGTGTGATCTTTTCCAGCACTCCATGCAGTCTGTTCTTATCTGTGGTTTGGAAAGCATGGAAAGAGTATTCCAAGAATGACATTAACTCAGTAGCTTCCAGAGGGTCTGCCTGTCCACACTGTCGAACGCCTTCTCGTAATCAATAAAGTTTACGTAGAGGGGCGAGTTCCACTCCAAGGACTGTTCCAAGATGATGCGCAGTGTTGCTATCTGGTCCGTGCACGACCTTTCCTTGCGGAAGCCGGCTTGTTGGTCACGGAGATGCGGGTCGACTGCTTCTTTCATCCTGTTCAGTAAGATGCGGTTGAACACCTTCCCTGGGATGGACAGCAGCATTATTCCTCTGTAGTTGGCGCAGGAACTGAGGTCGCCTTTCTTGGGGAGTTTGACGAGGTATCCTTCTCTCCAGTCTGCTGGTACTTCTTCATCTTCCCATATCTTGCAGAAGAGTGGGTATAGGAGCTTCACACTGGTCTCCACATCCGCCTTCAGCGCCTCTGCCGGAATGCTGTCAGGTCCTGCAGACTTGCCGTTCTTCAGTTGTTTGATGGCGCTGCGGATCTCCTCCTTGGTCGGTGCACCGCACTCGATTGGCAGGTTGCTTTCCGCTGGCGGTACGTCTGGTGGGTTTGCAGGCGCTGGTCTGTTGAGCAGCTCCTGGAAGTGTTCGACCCATCTGTTCTTCTGTCCTTCCTCTTCCGGTATCACTCTTCCGTTCCTGTCTTTGACTGGTCTCTCTGGCTTGGCGAACTTCCCTGAGAGTTTCTTGATTGTTGAATACAGGTCTCTGTTGTTGCCATGGTAAGCTGCTTCTTCTGCTTCTGTTGCCAGCATCTCTATGTAGTTCTTCTTGTCTGCCTTGATGCTGCGCTTCACGCTTCTGTTGGCTTCTGCATATTCTTCATTCGCTTTTGCCTTCGCTGCTCTTGTTTTGCTGTTGTTCATAGCAGTCTTCTTTTCTCTTCTCTCTTCAATGATCTTCAATGTCTCTGCTGATATCCATTCTTTGTGGTTGTGCGTTCTTGGTCCAAGTACCTCTTTGCATGTTGATGTAACTGCTTCTTTCACTCTTTGCCACTGTTATTCTGTGGTATCCTCCTCAAGCAGCTCTTCTAGGACCTGGAACTTGTTGGAGAGGGTGATCTTAAACTCTTCCTGCTTCCTGTTGTCCTTTAGCGCTGTGGTGTCGTAACTCTGTCGCTGGCTGAAGCCCCTTGTCCAGTTCCTCTTGAGCTTCAGCTTCAATCTGGCAAAGAGGAGATGATGGTCTGAAGCAACGTCTGCTCCTCGTTTGGCGCGTACATCCTGAAGAGGGCGGCGAGACTTCCTCACGATGAACACATGGTCGATTTGGTTTTCCGTCCGCAGGTCTGGTGACACCCAAGTTGCCTTGTGTATCCTTCTGTGGCTGAAAATACGTCCTCCGATGACCAGGTCGCTTGTGACGCACATGTCGGCAAATCTCTCTCCGCAATCGTTCATTTCGCCTAACCCATGCTGCCCCATGATCTCCTCGTAGCCTCGGTTGTCGCTGCCTATCTTTGCGTTGAAGTCGCCCATTACAATGATGATGTTTCTCTTCGGCCTATCTTGTATGATGGTAAGTAGCCTGTTGTAAAAGTCATCCTTCTCCTCCTCCTCACTGTCGTTCGTCGGGGCGTAGCACTGGATTACGTCCATGTTGATCCTCTTTTCCCTGGTACGGAAGGAGGCTGTCATAATCCGTGGGCCGTGCGCTTCCCATCCAAGGAGGGCTCCCTGGGCTGACTTGGACAGCATCAGTGCCACGCCCTGGGTGTGTGCAGCGTAGTCTTTCTCATGCCCCGAGAACAGCAGTAACTCACCGGAAATCAGTCGTTTTTGCCCAAAACCAGTCCATCTTGCCTCACTGATTCCCAGGATGGTGAGGTTGTACCTCTTCATCTCTGCGGCCACTTGTGCTGACTTTCCGGTCTCGTACATGGTCCGCACGTTCCTTGTACCGATGGTAGTGGTGGTCCTGGTGGAGACGATTGTCGTCGGCCTGACGGCTTCCAGATGACTCTGGCTTTCACCTCCCGGCGTCATATTCCTTCCCGCTGGAAGAAAAAGATAAATGAAAAAAAAAAAGAAAAAAAAGGTCCCATCTTCTCCCAGTTCCGTGCTAGTTTCTGTTGGGTTCTTCTT
>JAWQFJ010025512.1:2500-10536 GCA_034096865.1 Theodoxus fluviatilis | reverse complement strand
AAATATGTACTGCACACATGAGAAATATAGTGATGTAGCACTGTACAAGAAATTCTTATATAGGCGTCAGGACATCCTACAACTGACAGATAACGTAGCAGAAACACAGCAGTTTAGAATCGAGCGAGGCTAGGCCGCCATTAGGATATATGCCTGGACACAAATCTACCGCTACGTCACAAGTAGGAACTCATCTGATTGGCTATTTGTGGAAGTGTACATTGAAAATGAAAAACTACGACGCGTTCGTAGTGAGCAGCAACTCGACAGAACACTGCTCTTGCGACTTGCGAGTGCGATCTTTCTCATGAAAACGGCACAGTTACCATGGCATTGGCACGTTTGAGCACACCAAATACAACTCTCATGACTTGCAAGCGCGATCTTTCTCATGAAAACGGCACAGTTACCATGGCATTGGCACGTTTGAGCACACCAAAAACAACTCTTGCAACTTGCGAGGGCGATCTTTCCAACGGAAACGGCTTGGTTGGCAGATATGTGTCCGCGTCCGCGTGTGAGGAGGCTTGTACTGGCGCGTTCGAGAAACTTGGGCTTGTGACTGTTTGATTTGCCATTTGCGATGCGATATCGCAGACTACAAAAGTATATTGTTTCGTGTGTTTTCTAGTGTTCAAATGGCAGGCGTGTGCTTTGAAATCATCCACTGCCACAGACACAGCTATGCATGCGACGTGTGCGTGGTTTACGCAATAAGCGTGGGCAAACCGAACCACCAAAGACAATAACACTCACCCAAGGAATGAAAGAAAAAAAAATGCGCTGTGTTCGACTATCTTGAAGGAAACTTGAAGTGACTACGTCACGTGCACGGGGACATCAGCTCTGGGCAAACGCCAAGTCAGCAGTCTCGGGAAACTGTCCGTTGTCATGTGAGAGAGCTGATGAGATGATGATGGTCTGCGCCGCTCTGAGAAAGTAAAAGACAGACTGACAGAAAGAAAGGAAGAAATAAAGATAGATAAATAGACAGGTGACAAGGAAGAAAGACAGATTGCTAGGAGTGAAGGAAGAAAGCTATACAGTAAGGAGGGAAGAAAGATAGAGAGGAGGGAAGGCAGACGAAAGAAAGGAGAGAAGAAATACAGGAAGGAGGTAAGAATGACAGAGAGGGGATAAGGAAGACATAGATGAGTAGGGAAAGAAGACGGAGGGGAAGGAAGGAAGACAGACGAGGACAGGAGGGAAGGAAGACAGACGAGGACAGGAGGGAAGGAGACAGACGAGGACAGGAGGGAAGGAAGACAGACGAGGACAGGAGGGAAGGAAGACAGACGAGGACAGGAGGGAAGGAAGACAGACGAGGACAGGAGGGAAGGAAGACAGACGAGGACAGGAGGGAAGGAAGACAGACGAGGACAGGAGGGAAGGAAGACAGACGAGGACAGGAGGGAAGGAAGACAGACGAGGACAGGAGGGAAGGAAGACTGACGAGGACAGGAGGGAAGGAAGACAGACGAGGACAGGAGGGAAGGAAGACAGACGAGGACAGGAGGGAAGGAAGACAGACGAGGACAGGAGGGAAGGAAGACAGACGAGGACAGGAGGGAAGGAAGACAGACGAGGACAGGAGGGAAGGAAGACAGACGAGGACAGGAGGGAAGGAAGACAGACGAGGACAGGAGGGAAGGAAGACAGACGAGGACAGGAGGGAAGGAAGACAGACGAGGACAGGAGGGAAGGAAGACAGACGAGGACAGGAGGGAAGGAAGACAGACGAGGACAGGAGGGAAGGAAGACAGACGAGGACAGGAGGGAAGGAAGACAGACGAGGACAGGAGGGAAGGAAGACAGACGAGGACAGGAGGGAAGGAAGACAGACGAGGACAGGAGGGAAGGAAGACAGACGAGGACAGGAGGGAAGGAAGACAGACGAGGACAGGAGGGAAGGAAGACAGACGAGGACAGGAGGGAAGGAAGACAGACGAGGACAGGAGGGAAGGAAGACAGACGAGGACAGGAGGGAAGGAAGACAGACGAGGACAGGAGGGAAGGAAGACAGACGAGGACAGGAGGGAAGGAAGACTGACGAGGACAGGAGGGAAGGAAGACAGACGAGGACAGGAGGGAAGGAAGACAGACGAGGACAGGAGGGAAGGAAGACAGACGAGGACAGGAGGGAAGGAAGACAGACGAGGACAGGAGGGAAGGAAGACAGACGAGGACAGGAGGGAAGGAAGACAGACGAGGACAGGAGGGAAGGAAGACAGACGAGGACAGGAGGGAAGGAAGACAGACGAGGACAGGAGGGAAGGAAGACAGACGAGGACAGGAGGGAAGGAAGACAGACGAGGACAGGAGGGAAGGAAGACAGACGAGGACAGGAGGGAAGGAAGACAGACGAGGACAGGAGGGAAGGAAGACAGACGAGGACAGGAGGGAAGGAAGACAGACGAGGACAGGAGGGAAGGAAGACAGACGAGGACAGGAGGGAAGGAAGACAGACGAGGACAGGAGGGAAGGAAGACAGACGAGGACAGGAGGGAAGGAAGACAGACGAGGACAGGAGGGAAGGAAGACAGACGAGGACAGGAGGGAAGGAAGACAGACGAGGACAGGAGGGAAGGAAGACAGACGAGGACAGGAGGGAAGGAAGACAGACGAGGACAGGAGGGAAGGAAGACAGACGAGGACAGGAGGGAAGGAAGACTGACGAGGACAGGAGGGAAGGAAGACAGACGAGGACAGGAGGGAAGGAAGACAGACGAGGACAGGAGGGAAGGAAGACAGACGAGGACAGGAGGGAAGGAAGACAGACGAGGACAGGAGGGAAGGAAGACAGACGAGGACAGGAGGGAAGGAAGACAGACGAGGACAGGAGGGAAGGAAGACAGACGAGGACAGGAGGGAAGGAAGACAGACGAGGACAGGAGGGAAGGAAGACAGACGAGGACAGGAGGGAAGGAAGACAGACGAGGACAGGAGGGAAGGAAGACAGACGAGGACAGGAGGGAAGGAAGACAGACGAGGACAGGAGGGAAGGAAGACAGACGAGGACAGGAGGGAAGGAAGACCAGACGAGGACAGGAGGGAAGGAAGACAGACGAGGACAGGAGGGAAGGAAGACAGACGAGGACAGGAGGGAAGGAAGACAGACGAGGACAGGAGGGAAGGAAGACAGACGAGGACAGGAGGGAAGGAAGACAGACGAGGACAGGAGGGAAGGAAGACAGACGAGGACAGGAGGGAAGGAAGACAGACGAGGACAGGAGGGAAGGAAGACAGACGAGGACAGGAGGGAAGGAAGACTGACGAGGACAGGAGGGAAGGAAGACAGACGAGGACAGGAGGGAAGGAAGACAGACGAGGACAGGAGGGAAGGAAGACAGACGAGGACAGGAGGGAAGGAAGACAGACGAGGACAGGAGGGAAGGAAGACAGACGAGGACAGGAGGGAAGGAAGACAGACGAGGACAGGAGGGAAGGAAGACAGACGAGGACAGGAGGGAAGGAAGACAGACGAGGACAGGAGGGAAGGAAGACAGACGAGGACAGGAGGGAAGGAAGACAGACGAGGACAGGAGGGAAGGAAGACAGACGAGGACAGGAGGGAAGGAAGACAGACGAGGACAGGAGGGAAGGAAGACAGACGAGGACAGGAGGGAAGGAAGACAGACGAGGACAGGAGGGAAGGAAGACAGACGAGGACAGGAGGGAAGGAAGACAGACGAGGACAGGAGGGAAGGAAGACAGACGAGGACAGGAGGGAAGGAAGACAGACGAGGACAGGAGGGAAGGAAGACAGACGAGGACAGGAGGGAAGGAAGACAGACGAGGACAGGAGGGAAGGAAGACAGACGAGGACAGGAGGGAAGGAAGACAGACGAGGACAGGAGGGAAGGAAGACAGACGAGGACAGGAGGGAAGGAAGACAGACGAGGACAGGAGGGAAGGAAGACAGACGAGGACAGGAGGGAAGGAAGACAGACGAGGACAGGAGGGAAGGAAGACAGACGAGGACAGGAGGGAAGGAAGACAGACGAGGACAGGAGGGAAGGAAGACAGACGAGGACAGGAGGGAAGGAAGACAGACGAGGACAGGAGGGAAGGAAGACAGACGAGGACAGGAGGGAAGGAAGACAGACGAGGACAGGAGGGAAGGAAGACAGACGAGGACAGGAGGGAAGGAAGACAGACGAGGACAGGAGGGAAGGAAGACAGACGAGGACAGGAGGGAAGGAAGACAGACGAGGACAGGAGGGAAGGAAGACAGACGAGGACAGGAGGGAAGGAAGACAGACGAGGACAGGAGGGAAGGAAGACAGACGAGGACAGGAGGGAAGGAAGACAGACGAGGACAGGAGGGAAGGAAGACAGACGAGGACAGGAGGGAAGGAAGACAGACGAGGACAGGAGGGAAGGAAGACAGACGAGGACAGGAGGGAAGGAAGACAGACGAGGACAGGAGGGAAGGAAGACAGACGAGGACAGGAGGGAAGGAAGACAGACGAGGACAGGAGGGAAGGAAGACAGACGAGGACAGGAGGGAAGGAAGACAGACGAGGACAGGAGGGAAGAAAGACTGACGAGGACAGGAGGGAAGGAAGACAGACGAGGACAGGAGGGAAGGAAGACAGACGAGGACAGGAGGGAAGGAAGACAGACGAGGACAGGAGGGAAGGAAGACAGACGAGGACAGGAGGGAAGGAAGACATACGAGGACAGGAGGGAAGGAAGACAGACGAGGACAGGAGGGAAGGAAGACAGACGAGGACAGGAGGGAAGGAAGACAGACGAGGACAGGAGGGAAGGAAGACAGACGAGGACAGGAGGGAAGGAAGACAGACGAGGACAGGAGGGAAGGAAGACAGACGAGGACAGGAGGGAAGGAAGACAGACGAGGACAGGAGGGAAGGAAGACAGACGAGGACAGGAGGGAAGGAAGACAGACGAGGACAGGAGGAAGGAAGACAGACGAGGACAGGAGGGAAGGAAGACAGACGAGGACAGGAGGGAAGGAAGACAGACGAGGACAGGAGGGAAGGAAGACAGACGAGGACAGGAGGGAAGGAAGACAGACGAGGACAGAAGGGAAGGAAAACATACGAGGACAGGAAGGAAGGAAGACAGACGAGGACAGGAGGGAAGGAAGACAGACGAGGACAGGAGGGAAGGAAGACAGACGAGGACAGGAGGGAAGGAAGACAGACGAGGACAGGAGGGAAGGAAGACAGACGAGGACAGGAGGGAAGGAAGACAGACGAGGACAGGAGGGAAGGAAGACAGACGAGGACAGGAGGGAAGGAAGACAGACGAGGACAGGAGGGAAGGAAGACAGACGAGGACAGGAGGGAAGGAAGACAGACGAGGACAGGAGGGAAGGAAGACAGACGAGGACAGGAGGGAAGGAAGACAGACGAGGACAGGAGGGAAGGAAGACAGACGAGGACAGAAGGGAAGGAAGACAGACGAGGACAGGAGGGAAGGAAGACAGACGAGGACAGAAGGGAAGGAAGACAGACGAGGACAGAAGGGAAGGAAGACAGACGAGGACAGAAGGGAAGGAAGACAGACGAGGACAGAAGGGAAGGAAGACAGACGAGGACAGGAGGGAAGGAAGACAGACGAGGACTGGAGGGAAGGAAGACAGACGAGGACAGGAGGGAAGGAAGACAGACGAGGACAGAAGGGAAGGAAGACAGACGAGGACAGAAGGGAAGGAAGACAGACGAGGACAGAAGGGAAGGAAGACAGACGAGGACAGGAGGGAAGGAAGACAGACGAGGACTGGAGGGAAGGAAGACAGACGAGGACAGAAGGGAAGGAAGACATACGAGGACAGAAGGGAAGGAAGACAGACGAGGACAGAAGAGAAGGAAGACAGACGAGGACAGAAGGGAAGGAAGACAGACGAGGACAGAAGGGAAGGAAGACAGACGAGGACAGAAGGGAAGGAAGACAGACGAGGACAGAAGGGAAGGAAGACAGACGAGGACAGGAGGGAAGGAAGACAGACGAGGACTGGAGGGAAGGAAGACAGACGAGGACAGAAGGGAAGGAAGACAGACGAGGACAGAAGGGAAGGAAGACAGACGAGGACAGAAGGGAAGGAAGACAGACGAGGACAGGAGGGAAGGAAGACAGACGAGGACAGAAGGGAAGGAAGACAGACGAGGACAGGAGGGAAGGAAGACAGACGAGGACATGAGGGAAGGAAGACAGACGAGGACAGGAGGGAAGGAAGACAGACGAGGACAGGAGGGAAGGAAGACAGACGAGGACAGAAGGGAAGGAAGACAGACGAGGACAGAAGGGAAGGATGACAGACGAGGACTGGAGAGAAGAAAAACAGACGAGGACAGGAAGGAATAATGACAAACGAAGACTGGAGGGAAGGAAGACAGACGAGGACAGGAAGGAAGGAAGACAGACGAGGACAGGAAGGAAGAATGACAGACGAGGACTGGAGGGATGGAAGACAGACGAGAACAGGAAGGAAAAATGACAGACGAGGACAAGAGAGAGAGTAGACAGACGAGGACAGTAGGAAAGGCAGACAGACGAGGACAGTAGGAAAGGAAGACAGGCGAGAACAAAATGGAAGGAAGACATACGAGGACAGTAGGAAAGGAAGACAGACAAAGACAGGGAGGAAGGGAGACAGACGGACAGACAGAAAGATAGATAAAAGAAGACAGAAGGAGGGATCGAAGACAGACGAGAACAGAAGGAAGGAAGACAGACGAGTGCAAGAGTGAAGGAAGACAGACAAAAACAGGAACAAAGACAGACAAAGACAGGAATAAAGAAAGACAAAGCCAGGAAGAAAGACAGACAGACAGGCGGGCGGACGGAAGGACGGACAGGCAGGCAGATAGACAGTCACACAGGCACATAGAAAGAGAAAGACAAGCGAGCAAATCAGTCTTTTGACTCAACTTCATACCGGCGCGCGCATACACACATATACTCACACACATGTTACTGAATGACAGCATGCCTGATGTCACTGAGAAAGCCTAATCAGACGTATGAAAGCGAGGTTATCAAATGCAAGCATTAATAGAACGCACCGTACATACAGCAAAATAGATCTTGCGATATCAACCACACCAACTGCCTCTGAAGACTCCTTGTCATCCAATGGCAGAACAGGATCCCAGACACAAAAGTCCTTGCCTATACAGGTCTACTCAGTAGCTACACCATCCTGGTGCAGTCGTAGTTAAGATGCGCACGCCATGTAACTCGCATGCCATACTGCAGGCTCCCAAAGAGACTCTTTTACCGCGAGCATCGACGGGGCGAACACTCCAAGGGAGACCAAAGGAAGCGCTTCTAGGACTACTTGAAGTCCTCCCGAAAAGCCTTTCACATCGACCGTAACATCTGGAAGGAAACTGCTCAGAACAGCGTCTGCTGGTGCTCTTCTATCCACCAGAGCTCTCTGCATGTGAGAGAATAGGATCGCGGCAACTGGGTAAAAACGGCTGGCTAGGAAAGGCCGTGCCAGCATCTTACAGCTGCCGGCCACCATTTCCTGCCACCGTTGTAAGAGAACCGTCCTTGCGCAAATCGGCCTAGTGAGCCATCTGCGCACCCATAGATCTGCTGCATCCTTTCAGGCCCCGGATGACTGACTGGTCGTTGTCAAAGCCGACGGTTAATTAAGCAAGAAATGTGAAAAAGACGTTACGCAGATACATGATACTTTACATGTAAGTTTCACAGAGAAAAAACAGCGGCTAGCAAATCATTCCACGGCTCGAACACACTCCAGCGCGCTTACACACACACACACATATACACACACGCATACACACGCGCGAGCTCATATTCTTTTTGACTGCTGTTGATTGTCAGCATGCCTGATGCCATTGTAAAAGCTTAATCAAACTATTAAAGTGACCTCATCTTACGCAAGTATTGACACTGCAATAGAACGCACCGTACACCCAGTATAATGGATCTTGTGATATAAATGCAACAAATACCAATTGACGTCACCTGTGCAATAAATATCACTTCATGCGGGGGGAAAACTACACGCATTTGTAGTCTGTTTCAAACCCCTG
>JAWQFJ010025511.1:35000-39362 GCA_034096865.1 Theodoxus fluviatilis | reverse complement strand
CTTGTCCTTTGTGGAGGATAGAGCATGGCGTCCAGCAGCCACCCAGTCGGATAACATGTACTGCATCGGGCGGGTTGGCTGTCAGGTCCACGGTCTCGATGTGACCAAATGTGTCTCATGATGAAAGTATAACATGTGTACTACAATGTTATGAAGTTTGGAAGAGTTATCTTCCATAGTTCAGGGTCAAGGTCACTTCAAAATATGTATACAATGCAAATTTAAAGAGCTCCTGTGACCTTGACCTTGAAGCAAGGTCAAGTCACTATGTATTTTTGTGAGGCCTTGTCATCCTACACCATCATGCCAAATTGGGTGTTGATAGACTTAATAGTCTCCGAGAAAAATCGAATGTTAAAGTTTTTTAAGGATTACAGGACGCCCAGACGCGATGATGACCAAGACAACCCTGTCCAAAGGCTCCAAGTGTGTCACCCTGTCCTGTCAGGCGTTGCCTATGATTGATCGCAAGGTTCTCATGTGTCTAGGATTGGTAGGCATACTAGAGGCTCATGAGAACGACGACTCGTGCACGTCTATGCGGGTGTATGTCTGGAAGAGCTGGTATCCATCACACATGGACGCGGACGACCCATTGACGATCTTAAATGGTAGCTGACGCAAATTTCCAGCATTGTGAAGTAATGAATTTGGATGTTGCGTTTGTGTGCATACGTCTTCTGTGCAACTATGTAAAAGAAGGAATGGGTAGTTCCCTCCAGTGTCGGCCATGAAGTTGCTTAGGCTGCTGGTGCAGGCCTCCAAAATCTATGGTGGTCATGGCTTCCAAACAAAGAAGAAAATATCGAGCGGTGTTTGTCGTATGAGAAAGGCATTTCCAACGCGATACTGTATTGCCTTTAAACAAACACGTATTGCGGACTCACGTAAACAACTCTGTCATCTTCAACTGCTTTTCGCAGTGGGCAATCGCGGTCGAGACAGTAAAAATGCCATACAATTCAACGTTTCTCTCTTTTTCCGGATTTCACTCGCAGGTTCTTAGAAACCCACAGTATTTAAGGGAATCCGGTTTGGCTGCCTGTCGAGCCGAATGATCTCGATTGCAAAGATGTCGGAAATGTTTTTCCACGGTCGAGAAGAGAAAGTGGATTAAAGGTAACTGAAAGCTTCGCGGGGAAAACTCTGCGACGGAGGAAAAGTTGGGAGTGGGGATGGTTGACGGGAAAATGGAGAGAAAAAGTGACGTGAAGAAGCAAAGAAGGCTGCGGAGCTGAACGTCTTTCGCTCGAGATATAAATATGTCGCTTTTTGTGCACCGTTTGATCCATAGTCGTGCACTTCGGTCATTTCTTCTCTCTCTCCCCTGACGTTTATGACCTTTCGGCGTCCTTTTCAACGTATCCTGTTGATTTCTTGCACTCTCTCTCTCTCTTTATCTTTCTCTCTCTCTCTTTCTCTCTCTCTCTTTCTCTCTCTCTCTCTTTCTCTCTCTCTCTCTCTCTCTCTCTCTCTTTCTCTCTCTCTCTCTCTCTTTCTCTCTCTCTCTCTCTCTCTCTCTCTCTTTCTCTCTCTCTCTCTCTCTCTCTCTCTCTCTCTCATTCCCCCTACATGCCTCATCTCACCCCTTGTTCATCCCTGCCCTGGCACGTTTCTACCTTGGTATCTGATAGAGTTCGATCGCGATTGGTCCTCCCCTCCAGGAAACCGTATACCTGTCTGCATGTGAGATGAAGAGAGCAATGGGGGAAAAAACGGTGCCACTGGCATGCCTCTTGGAGCTCAGGCAGAATCGAGGTGACCCAACTCTGTTCCCCTCCACGCAGGTCTCGCAGACTCTTCGTCTGGATCGGATGCCTGCAGAAAGTCGGTGACTTTTGCATTAATATGGTATCGATTTGGCACTGGTAAGTTTTCTGTCTAACTCACTGCAGTAAGCGTGGGTAGTTCAGTGAATTGGACTCTAAGTATGACTAGATGGAACAGAATTGTGTATTGCACAATCGGATATAACATTCAAGTGCTTTATATCCGAAATCTTGTCCTAGAATTCGATGATGTAAGATCCCTCGGTTCCTTTCAGAAAAATGTCATTTGTGACGACCTTTAGTTCTATAGGAAAACATTTGGAAACAGCTTACATTACCAGCGCTAGTAACACAACAACTGATGATTGACGACTCAGGTTCGCAGGAATGCTGCAGAAATGATTCATGTCAGAAATGAAAGGCTTTAATTTCAAAAGGGGACTCTTTGAAACGCAGTCAATAAGTTTACACCACACTACACTTTATTCCGATCATCAGACTGACTGAACATTCCGATGCTGATGCCCGAAAGGTAAAAGTGAAAATGGACAGACAAAGTTGTCCCAAAGCCATGCAACACAAACACCATCTGCAAACCAGAGAATGCATTGGGCCAAATGAATTCTGTGCAACATTGAATGCAGCATCGTTAAGCGAGGAAAAGACCAGTATGCGCCTGTACAACAAGAGTTTGCTATGGAATGATCATTGAGATTCTTCACGTACCTCCTTTTCTCGATGTCACTCTCGTTGTTGCGCTTTTAGTGATCTCAACTGCAATGTTTTGGGACATATTTTGTTTACTTCATTTTGAACCAATAATCTTCATATAAAAAAGCGGAGTACAGTGCAAAAGCGGTTTCAGGCCCACACATGCGTGGTAAATGGCTCCGTAAACCCACCTTCACTATCAGTATGGCGCATAAGGCCGGCCATGGCAGGGAAGCTCCGGTCTTGCTTCCACTGCATGGAGGAGAAGAGCTGAAGAGCCCGATGAGAAGTTGACCCGAACAGCAAATCTAATTCCTCCCCCGCCAAGAGGGCACAGTGACCTTCTCCTTGGTGTGGGTGGAGAAAGAATCAATGGAGGAACCGGGGGAGGAAATTCAGGGTGGGATGAAAGTAGCTGAATATGGCAATGGGACTGAGGCCAAAAGTAGAGAGGGGAGGGAAGAGATCGTGCAAGGGAATACTTTTGTTGTGTGGCTGGTTGCTCTTTATGGTAATGAATTGAACAAAAAGAGGCAGAACTAGGGAGAAGAAGGAAGAGTGGAGCAGGATACAAGGAAATGAAGGAGGGAGTGTATTTGGAGGAAAATGAGAGATCTGGTTCAGTGGAACGTGTTTCAGGGAACACTACAGAAATAGATGGGGAGAGGGGGGAAAGGAGAACGGGGTGGGTCGCCAGGGCAGCGGACCACAGGGACAACTTTGCCGATGAAATCAAGCCTCGGATTGCCTCATCCGCCCAGCGCTGTGCATCTCTGCCCTCCTTGGCCTCTGAATCAACTCGACTCTCCTTATCTCCCCGTCCTCGGCCGCTCCTGCTCCTTCCTCCCCATCAGAGAACCATTTCCTGGCGGGACTGGGCCCTGTTTATTCTGCAGGGCGGCCGTCTTTCCGGGCGAGTATTAAGAGAGAGCCATGGCTGCATTGATTGCAAATGAATGAGGGTTTTTATTGAATGGAACTTGGTGTTAAGTGCCTCTTGCTCGGGACATTCTGTCTCAAGTTGCGCGAGGGCGAGATTAATGGTGGGGGAGGTGTTCCGTGAATACCAAAGTTCATCCAGGATTCGGGACTTCCTCCTCCGTCACGTCTTCCCGGGCTCGGAAGGTTGAGGCGTGGGTGAAAAACATGGCGCAAACAGTCCCTCAGACAGACAAACTTCATCAGAATGGCTAATCCCGTCTGTGATCGATAAATTGATTCTGAGCTTTATTGATTGGTTCACCCCAGAGTGCCTCTCTCGCGGACTGAGATATCACGTTTCAGTGGCGTGCAAACCACACTGCCTCTTGGTATGACAAACACAATCTGTGCGACTGCCTCTCTCTCTCTCCACTTCTGCATGTAATCCCTCAAATCTACAATAGCCCAGATAGAGTACGGAAGGGCTTGCAGCCAATAATCCTCGTATCTGTACGTCTGCTCCATGATTTCTAACACCGCAAACCGACGCGTTATTCTCGCTACGTCTAGCTCCCATACCTATAACATATTTGATGATTTTGCTGAGGGCAAACAGAACTTATTATAATTATACATTCATACTGTCTATTTACCTTTCTCACATTACTGCTCGCTCATCCCCTCGAATCCTCACGAGATCCGTGATAGGACGAGATGGTATATACAAATGATGATCTTCGACCTCACACCTACATTGTAGCATCCATCCGAATTCCCCGCTGTTCCCTGGGACGTTCCCAGATATGTCAAAGGTGACACAGAAGAAACGGCGACGTATGCAGTCTATCCTCAGAGGAAAATTCACCGAATTGAACACCAGAGGGTGCCAGGGAGACAATCAGAGTTACTTCCCCTGATGCGTGACGCACGCTTCTAGAGTAGGCTCCTACCAAAGGGACAG
>JAWQFJ010025511.1:20000-30000 GCA_034096865.1 Theodoxus fluviatilis | reverse complement strand
TAGTTTAGTTTAGTTTAGTTTAGTTTAGTTTAGTTTAGTTTAGTTTAGTTTAGTTTAGTTTAGTTTAGTTTAGTTTAGTTTAGTTTAGTTTAGTTTAGTTTAGTGTAGTTTAGTGTAGTTTAGTTTAGCTAGCTAGGTAGCTAGGTAGTTCGTTTGTCAGTCAGTTAGTCAGTCAGTCAGTCAGTCAGTCAGTCAGTCAGTCAGTCAGTCAGTCAGTCAGCCAGCCAGCCAGCCAGCCAGCCAGCCAGTCAGTCAGATAAATACTAATTTAGTTAAATAGTTAGCAAAATAACTCATACCGATTAAAATGGATCTCGATTAAATTTTGTGGAAGGTCAGGATTTCATCCAATAAATAATCCATCAAATTTTAGAGGATTATGTTGTCTCACTTTAGAATCACGACCTAAAAGAGTAAGTTTATCGCCAATCACGAAGTTGATGACGTCATTGTGTGCGTTCACTAGCTAACATGAACAAAACTTAGTAGTGTCAGGCCTGGCAAGCAAAAGTCCTGCCTGAATTGACTACACAGGCCATGGAAGAGAAGTTGTGCTTCCCTTGGTGGAGCTCTCTCCCAGTGCTCTCTAGTTTCTAAATGATTACTGATATAAAGTAAAATTGATCTGAAAAAACGACTGGTCTTATGAAGTAATGTTGTTGGCTCTATGTATTTCAACATGTAGATGGCCTACAAAAATGAAACGCAAAAAGATAGCAAAATTGTTGTTAACTTTCCCATGTTCCACAGATGGATTGGCTGAACAATTGTTTTAATATCATAAAAGAATAATAAGCAGATAGGACGACAATTGCCATCGATATTACTTTTCAAATATATTAATTCCATTCGCTGCCTCTGACAAGTTCATGCCAACAGTGTTGCGCACGTGAATCTGCTACACATTTGTTACACACATAAATCAGCTACGCATTTGTTACACACATAAGTCTGCTACACATTTGTTACACACATAAATCAGCTACGCATTTGTTACACACATCAGTCTGCTACGCATTTGTTACACACATCAGTCTGCTACGCATTTGTTACACACATCAGTCTGCTACACATTTGTTACACACGTGAATTTGCTACACATTTGTTACACACATAAATCTGCTACGCATTTGTTACACACATCAGTCCGCTACGCACTTGTTACACACATCAGTCTGCTACGCATTTGTTACACACATTAATCTGCTACACATTTGTTACACACGTGAATTTGCTACACATTTGTTACACACATAAATCTGCTACGCATTTGTTACACACATAAATCTGCTACACATTTGTTACACACATCAGTCTGCTACGCATTTGTTACATACATCAGTCTGCTACACATTTGTTACACACATCAGTCTGCTACGCATTTGTTACACACATCAGTCTGCTACACATTTGTTACACACATCAGTCTGCTACGCATTTGTTACACACATTAATCTGCTACACATTTGTTACACACGTGAATTTGCTACACATTTGTTACACACATAAATCTGCTACGCATTTGTTACACACATAAATCTGCTACACATTTGTTACACACATCAGTCTGCTACGCATTTGTTACACACATTAATCTGCTACACATTTGTTACACACGTGAATTTGCTACACATTTGTTACACACATAAATCTGCTACGCATTTGTTACACACATCAGTCTGCTACACATTTGTTACACACATCAGTCTGCTACGCATTTGTTACACACATAAATCTGCTACACATTTGTTACACACATCAGTCTGCTACGCATTTGTTACACACATCAGTCTGCTACGCATTTGTTACACACATCAGTCTGCTACGCATTTGTTACACACATTAATCTGCTACACAATTGTTACACACGTGAATTTGCTACACATTTGTTACACACATAAATCTGCTACGCATTTGTTACACACATCAGTCTGCTACGCATTTGTTACTCACATCAGTCTGCTACACACGTGTTACACACATGAGTCTGCTACACATTTGTTACTCACATCAGTCTGCTACACACGTGTTACACACATCAGTCTGCTACGCATTTGTTACTCACATCAGTCTGCTACACACGTGTTACACACATGAGTCTGCTACGCATTTGTTACACACATGAGTCTGCTACACATTTGTTACACACATGAGTCTGCTACACACGTGTTACACACATGAGTCTGCTACGCATTTGTTACACACATCAGTCTGCTACGCATTTGTTACACACATCAGTCTGCTACACATTTGTTACACACATCAGTCTGCTACACATTTGTTACACACGTGAATCTGCTACACATTTGTTACACACATCAGTCTGCTACACACGTGTTACACACGTGAATCTGCTACACATTTGTTACACACATCAGTCTGCTACGCATTTGTTACACACATCAGTCTGCTACGCATTTGTTCCACACATCAGTCTGCTACGCATTTGTTACACACATCAGTCTGCTACACATTTGTTACACACATTAATCTGCTACACATTTGTTACACACATCAGTTTGCTACGCATTTGTTACACACATCAGTCTGCTACGCATTTGTTACACACATCAGTCTGCTACACATTTGTTACACACATCAGTTTGCTACGCATTTGTTACACACATCAGTCTGCTACGCATTTGTTACACACATCAGTCTGCTGCACATTTGTTACTCACATCAGTCTGCTACACATTTGTTACACACATCAGTCTGCTACGCAATTGTTACACACATCAGTCTGCTACACATTTGTTACACACATCAGTCTGCTACACATTTGTTACACATATGAGTCTGCTACACATTTGTTACACACATCAGTCTGCTACACATTTGTTACACACATAATCTGCTACGCATTTGTTATTCACATCAGTCTGCTACGCATTTGTTACACACATGAGTCTGCTACGCATTTGTTACACACATCAGTCCGCTACGCACTTGTTACACACATCAGTCTGCTACGCATTTGTTACACACATTAATCTGCTACACATTTGTTACACACGTGAATTTGCTACACATTTGTTACACACATAAATCTGCTACGCATTTGTTACACACATAAATCTGCTACACATTTGTTACACACATCAGTCTGCTACGCAATTGTTACACACATCAGTCTGCTACACATTTGTTACACACATCAGTCTGCTACACATTTGTTACACATATGAGTCTGCTACACATTTGTTACACACATCAGTCTGCTACACATTTGTTACACACATAAATCTGCTACGCATTTGTTATCACATCAGTCTGCTACGCATTTGTTACACACATCAGTCTGCTACGCATTTGTTACACACATCAGTCCGCTACGCACTTGTTACACACATCAGTCTGCTACGCATTTGTTACACACATTAATCTGCTACACATTTGTTACACACGTGAATTTGCTACACATTTGTTACACACATAAATCTGCTA
Source organism: Theodoxus fluviatilis (assembly GCA_034096865.1). Lineage (NCBI taxonomy): Eukaryota > Metazoa > Mollusca > Gastropoda > Cycloneritida > Neritidae > Theodoxus > Theodoxus fluviatilis. Next base: position 26,553 of record JAWQFJ010025511.1, on the reverse strand, counting down.
CGCATTTGTTACACACATAAATCTGCTACACATTTGTTACACACATCAGTCTGCTACGCATTTGTTACACACATCAGTCTGCTACGCATTTGTTACACACATCAGTCTGCTACGCATTTGTTACACACATTAATCTGCTACACAACTGTTACACACGTGAATTTGCTACACATTTGTTACACACATAAATCTGCTACGCATTTGTTACACACATCAGTCTGCTACGCATTTGTTACTCACATCAGTCTGCTACACACGTGTTACACACATGAGTCTGCTACACATTTGTTACTCACATCAGTCTGCTACACACGTGTTACACACATCAGTCTGCTACGCATTTGTTACTCACATCAGTCTGCTACACACGTGTTACACACATGAGTCTGCTACGCATTTGTTACACACATGAGTCTGCTACACATTTGTTACACACATGAGTCTGCTACACACGTGTTACACACATGAGTCTGCTACGCATTTGTTACACACATCAGTCTGCTACGCATTTGTTACACACATCAGTCTGCTACACATTTGTTACACACATCAGTCTGCTACACATTTGTTACACACGTGAATCTGCTACACATTTGTTACACACATCAGTCTGCTACACACGTGTTACACACGTGAATCTGCTACACATTTGTTACACACATCAGTCTGCTACGCATTTGTTACACACATCAGTCTGCTACGCATTTGTTCCACACATCAGTCTGCTACGCATTTGTTACACACATCAGTCTGCTACACATTTGTTACACACATTAATCTGCTACACATTTGTTACACACATCAGTTTGCTACGCATTTGTTACACACATCAGTCTGCTACGCATTTGTTACACACATCAGTCTGCTACACATTTGTTACACACATCAGTTTGCTACGCATTTGTTACACACATCAGTCTGCTACGCATTTGTTACACACATCAGTCTGCTACACATTTGTTACTCACATCAGTCTGCTACACATTTGTTACACACATCAGTCTGCTACGCAATTGTTACACACATCAGTCTGCTACACATTTGTTACACACATCAGTCTGCTACACATTTGTTACACATATGAGTCTGCTACACATTTGTTACACACATCAGTCTGCTACACATTTGTTACACACATAAATCTGCTACGCATTTGTTATTCACATCAGTCTGCTACGCATTTGTTACACACATCAGTCTGCTACGCATTTGTTACACACATCAGTCCGCTACGCACTTGTTACACACATCAGTCTGCTACGCATTTGTTACACACATTAATCTGCTACACATTTGTTACACACGTGAATTTGCTACACATTTGTTACACACATAAATCTGCTACGCATTTGTTACACACATAAATCTGCTACACATTTGTTACACACATCAGTCTGCTACGCATTTGTTACACACATCAGTCTGCTACACATTTGTTACACACATCAGTCTGCTACGCATTTGTTACACACATTAATCTGCTACACATTTGTTACACACGTGAATTTGCTACACATTTGTTACACACATAAATCTGCTACGCATTTGTTACACACATCAGTCTGCTACGCATTTGTTACACACATCAGTCTGCTACACACGTGTTACACACATGAGTCTGCTACACATTTGTTACACACATCAGTCTGCTACACACGTGTTACACACATCAGTCTGCTACGCATTTGTTACTCACATCAGTCTGCTACACACGTGTTACACACATGAGTCTGCTACGCATTTGTTACACACATGAGTCTGCTACACATTTGTTACACACATGAGTCTGCTACACACGTGTTACACACATGAGTCTGCTACGCATTTGTTACACACATCAGTCTGCTACGCATTTGTTACACACATCAGTCTGCTACACATTTGTTACACACATCAGTCTGCTACACATTTGTTACACACGTGAATCTGCTACACATTTGTTACACACATCAGTCTGCTACACACGTGTTACACACGTGAATCTGCTACACATTTGTTACACACATCAGTCTGCTACGCATTTGTTACACACATCAGTCTGCTACACATTTGTTACACACATCAGTCTGCTACACATTTGTTCCACACATCAGTCTGCTACACATTTGTTACACACATCAGTCTGCTACACATTTGTTACACACATCAGTCTGCTACACATTTGTTACACACATCAGTCAGCTACGCATTTGTTACACACATCAGTCTGCTACGCATTTGTTACACACATCAGTCTGCTACGCATTTGTTACACACATCAGTCTGCTACGCATTTGTTACACACATCAGTCTGCTACACATTTGTTACACACATCAGTCTGCTACACATTTGTTACACACATCAGTCTGCTACGCATTTGTTACACATATGAGTCTGCTACACATTTGTTACACACATCAGTCTGCTACACATTTGTTACACACGTGAATTTGCTACACATTTGTTACACACATCAATCTGCTACGCATTTGTTACACACATGAGTCTGCTACACATTTGTTACACACATCAGTCTGCTACACATTTGTTACACACATGAGTCTGCTACACATTTGTTACACACGTGAATCTGCTACACATTTGTTACACACATAAATCTGCTACGCATTTGTTACACACATGAGTCTGCTACACATTTGTTACACACATCAGTCCGCTACGCACTTGTTACACACAGCAGTCTGCTACACATTTGTTACACACGTGAATCTGCTACGCATTTGTTACGCACATGAGTCTGCTACACATTTGTTACACACATGAGTCTGCTACACACGTGTTACACACACGAGTCTGCTACGCATTTGTTACACACATCAGTCTGCTACGCATTTGTTACACACATCAGTCTGCTACACATTTGTTACACACATGAGTCTGCTACACATTTGTTACACACGTGAATCTGCTACACATTTGTTACACACATGAGTCTGCTACACACGTGTTGCGCACGTGAATCTGCTACACATTTGTTACACACATAAATCAGCTACGCATTTGTTACACACATCAGTCTGCTACGCATTTGTTACACACATCAGTCTGCTACGCATTTGTTACACACATCAGTCTGCTACGCATTTGTTACACACATCAGTCTGCTACACATTTGTTACACACATCAGTCTGCTACACATTTGTTACACACATCAGTCCGCTACGCATTTGACATAGTTCTCTATTGCTTGTCATCACACGTTCCCACGATCAAACTGAGAGAAAGATGCTGAGTAACTTCACATTCGACAACCGAAATTGTGACGATGCAGGGAATGGTCAGGCTGGATCTCTGATCCTTTGCATCTCCTAGAGTTCCTTCGCCCTCCAAATCCCTGTCAAACCCAGGGATTCTGCATCCAGCCAGTTTCTCCCGGGGGAGCTTTCTCTCAGAGCCTGCCACCAGTCGCAGATGCGGCCAGGGACTGTCGTCCATCAAGACCACGTGACTCTCTACGTCAGCGGCGAGGGGCAAAAGTCACATGGCTTCTCAGGGGAAAGCACTGCGGGGTGACTGCCAGAAGCCAAGCCAGTGTCCACTCTGGTCAGTGTCCGCCCATCTTCGGCATCGATCGATGCGTACCGCTGGCTTTCATGTTTTCATCTGTCAACTTTATGGCGCCATTGTGGGTGACAGAAATCATTAGCGCGACTGCGCCTCAGAGACCCATCAGAACGGGAAAGGAATCCCCACCGAAGCGCGAGCCCCTTCTTCCTTATTCCAGTGCCCCTGGGTGTCCACCATGGACAACAGGGGAGTGGGAGGACGCTGGGACGTACGCAATGGGGGGCGGGGTGTAGCATGTGAAGTGGGGGTTACTATGGGAGGAGTTGGAATACTTAGAATGTGTGTGTGTGTGTGTGTGTGTGTGTGTGTGTGAGTGTGTGTGTGTGTGTGTGTGTGTGTGCATGCATGTGTGACTGTGTGTGTGTTTGTGTGTGTGTGTGTGCGTGCATGTGTGTGCATGCACGTGTGGTGTGTGTGTTTGTGTGTGTGTGCATGCATGTGTGTGTGTGTGTGTGTGTGTGTGTGTGTGTGTGTGTGTGTGCGTGCATGTGTGTGCATGCATGCATGTGTGTGTGTGTTTGTGTTTGTATGATGTGTGTGTGCGTGCATGTGTGTGCTCGCGCGTGTGTGTGTTGGTGTGTGTGTGGTGTGTGTGTGAGTGTGTGTGTGTGCGTGCATGCGTGTGAGTGTGCGTGCGTACATGTGTGTGTGTGTTTGCATAATATGTGTGTATGTGTACGTGCATGTGTGCGTATTTGTGTATGAGTGCATGTGTGATGTTTGTGTGAGTGAGAGTGTGTGTATATATATATGTGTGTGTGTGTGTGTGTGTGTTTGTGCACGCGCGCCAAAAGAGAGGGGACCCTTGCAGGTACACATGTATATGTATGCATTTATTTTAAGCAGCAGAATTTTCATGTGATGTTCATTATATTGATTCCCGTGGTTTTCGTTATACTGATTTCGAATTGAATGCGAGCACTAATGTCGCCAAATAGTCATGGATGGCAACACATTCAGTTCGCTGAGTGATCTTCATTAGAACAAGAACACGCATACCGGATATATCTTATCGATCATTTTATGAATACCTCATAGGTGAGAAGCGCCATCGGAATGATAACAGCCGTAGTCACGGCATAATCCCTCCCACACTTTTAATCTCACCAGCAAAATCGAAGCTGCTGACGTCACATTTGAACACATCACTTCAGTGGGGGGGCTGCTGACGTCATCATGTGGGACTTGATCATAAAGATGTCGGATCTCCATTGGTCCGACTGGGAGTGCCTCGCGTCTAGAGTTGTTTCCCTTGACGAGGGGTGAAGGTTATTCTGCAACTAGCAGTCCCGTCTGGTACAGGAGTGTCAACGCCCCCTGGTGCTGAGCGCCAGGATGAACTGCCCTTCATCAAAGCCCTAGCCTGCCTCCTTTCCGCTGCTTTCTTCTCGTTACTGGGCACGCTGCTATGGCTGGATCAACAACCCGCGCCTGAATGCCTCCTCTGCGGCAATGATGACTCTATGAGACCCATTCTTTGGCTGTTCAGTTGGGACACAATGGGATGCAACAATAGGGGCCCAGAGCTGATTACCCTCGAAAAACGCCATCACAGGGAGGGTTTTGTACCGGGGGATGACGAACGACGCCAGGGCGAGGAATAAAGGGGTCTTCCCATGCTGTTTTGTTCTGATGGAAAGCGGACTGCAATCGACATGGCCCTCCTGACAATGGTCATGGCTCAGAGTTAAGCACCAGGGTTGGTAAGGCTGGAGGATTTATTTACGTATGTAGTCGTGCTTTGGATCTTTTCCAATTTGAGAGTCTGGCTGTATCATCTCCGTCTCCATTTAGATCACTACGAATCTTCTTTTTGCAAGGCACGCACCGCACTGCCTTATTAGTCCCAGATTTACCCGATGTTCGTGTAAGCTTGGGAAACCCTCCCGGATAGATGGAAAGGACACGTGTCTTTTCAGCTGCATATTACCTCTTGAACAGAAATCATCTGCATTCTTCAAGCCGCGTCTATGAGCAGACAATACTTTCAGATTACTGGTCCAGTCACATACTGATCGACAAAAAAAAGGGTTTCAATAATGTTATCTGCCCAAAGCTTTTCACGCAGAAAGAAGAGTCCAGACATACAATGAGTTTTCTGGGTAGAAGTATGTTGAATGGTTCAAGAGGTAACACGGTATACCATATTGTAATATAAATCACCATAATACTACAGGATAGCAAAGTACAGTACAGTACAGCATAGCAGAGCATAACATTGCAGAACAGAGCAGAACATTGCAGAGCAGAGAACATAGTAGCCTAACATAGCCTAGCCTAGCCCATTCCAACCTAGCCAAGCCCTACCCTGCCTCGCCTAGCCTAGCTTTGCCTAGCCTAACTCAACCTAGCATAGCAGAGCATAGCACAGCATTGCATTGCCGAGCATAGCATAGCACAGCACAGCATAGCATAATATAGCATATCATAGCATAGCATAATATTGCATTGCATTGCACTGCATATCACATCATGGAATACATCATCATCGCGAAACAAAGTGCAGAGTATTATAGCACAATACCGCCGATGCTTTATGCGAGAAGTCTTGAAATTTAGTTGTGTAGTGGATCACGGTCGGTCATCAAATAAGCAGATGTTAAAGACGCGTTGATATTCACCCTCTGAGGGCTGGAGGTCAATATACCAACCACGTCTCTCTAAGCGGTTCGTAAAAAACAAGTAACTAGGGTAAAACATGTGTTACTCTAACCTGCTCTATTGATTTTCGTCAAGATTAACGTTACATAGTCTACAAAGGCTGACAGATCGTAAAACTTCATTATCCGTCATCATCATCATAATCAGCAGCAGCGGCAGCAGCAGCAGCAGCAGCCGCCACTGTAGCAACAGCAGCAACAGCAGCAGCAGCACCACAACCACCACCACCATTAGCAGCAGCATCCTTGATATCCACGTGTTTTGGACCAGTCCACTACCGAAGCTTCCGTTCGTTTCACAGAGCTGAGAGTGAGATGGGCAAG
>JAWQFJ010025511.1:0-17500 GCA_034096865.1 Theodoxus fluviatilis | reverse complement strand
TCTCTCTCTCTCCTCTCTCTCTCTCTCTCTCTTGTATTTCTGGGTGTTTTGGACTTTTGGGGTTATCGATCGTTTGCCAGTTTTTTGAGTGACGGGACTGTCGTTGTCACGAGGGACTTCTGGGCCAGAAAAGACATTTTTGGCGCTGCCTCTTCACATGACAGGCTATGAATCATGTGTGGGACTTCTACGTTTTGTCTTGTCTAACTTGTTTGATTTTCTGATTAGATGTCAAACAAAAGCTCGCTTTGGCTGGCATACTCGAGATTCCAGACTTCAATTTGTCAAACCCTCTGGTCTTTTTTGAGCCAGTTTAATCTCGCAGAAGCCGTTTCAAATCCTCCCTGCCCCAATCTATTTAATGTCTCTCTTGCGGGACTCGTCAAACTGTCTGTTCGAAACGTGTGTTTATCAGAACTCTGGAGTGGTGTTTTCTTGTCACGCATGGAGGTAATCTGGAAAAAGTTATTATTGTTAACAGAATGGTCACAGAGTGAACTTTTGATGACTCCAACACTAGATAAGAACATGTAGAAAACATTCTTCTCCATGCTGATATGATCTAAATTGTTCAATGTGAATCTGCAAGCATAGCAAATCTCCCTTCTCGGCTATTCTAAAAGAGCGAGCTAGAAAGAGAGGACAAATGAAAGCCACTTTCATCGAAGACATCCAGGTCTCATCTGTATGATGACCTGTTGATAGTGCAAGATGCAAAAACACAGATGACCTTCCTGGACAAAAGATACATATGCACGTAAACACATGAGCACATTTCTTGAGATTCTTCTCATATGTCGGATTTGTAGTCTTCCAATTACGCTGCCGCAATAGTCTTGGAATAAACGAAGATTTGCCTTGGATTCTTTTGAGAGCACAATAATGTCAGCCACAACTTGGTAATCTGTTTCAGTTTTTACTTTCGCTTTCATTTCTGCCAAATGGTGTTGCTGTTACACAGTTTATTCAGAGTCGATATCTGACGAAAATATTTGGTATCTGGCGTCATCTTCATCCAGCAGAACCACTAATAGACGCAAAATGACATACAACAATAGGGATATTGATTAGGTTTAATATATGTCGTGTTACGACCTAACAGCTATCCAACACGTAAAGTGCTTACGACAAGAATCACAGAGTAACCTCTGATCATGACGGAAATTTGTTTTGAAAGAAAAACTTTTAGTATTTGAGTACATGCTAGCATGCATATCTTCATGTGCGGGTCAGTACCAAAGAATATATGTGTATAAGAACGAATAAACACTTTTGTTGATTACGTGTGGATTGGCATGCATTTGTGTGTGACTGTGCAAGCGCAAGTGAATATAACCACGTATGCAAATGTATATTTTATTTGGGTTGCATCTCATGCAGGAGCACGTGTGCAGGTGCATTTGTGCATGTGTGTCTTCATGGCATTCTTTGTTGTAGGCCTATCACCATATATACACTAAACATTAATTCGGCAAGATTGGTTATCAGTAAGGGCAGACTTTTACATCAACCACCTTTCAATACAGAAATATAAAGGCATCTTTCATTAAACTTAACTTTCTCTCATTAAATGAAAAGAAAACTGAGAACCAAAAAAAAAACTGAAACCAATTGCAACAAAGTTGTTAAAACCTTAAAAACCGTACAGAGGGCTACAGAGATTTACGCAAAGCTTTTAGTATCCATCACTTCCCTTTTGTGTTGCTCATTTCTCTCTTTCTCTTCTTCGTTCTTCTTCCCATTCCCGCTCTTCGTGTCTTTCTCGTTCTCTTTCCAACCTGTGCCGTTGCTCCTTCTCTTCCCGTTCTTTCCGTTCAAACATCGCTAGCCACTGATGCTGTGAGGCATCATTGCCTTCTAGCTTCACCGGAAGTTCGCCTGCTAACGGTTTCTTTTCCTTTTCTGGTCTCACCCCCAGCCCCTTATCATCTTCACTGCATTGGACGGCAGCCACACTGGGTCCAGGCACTCTGTCAGACGCATCGCCACGACCTGGACACCTGTCACATGCAGGATGCCCGGAGGTGCGGGAAGGATCAGTGTGGGGCAAAGTCGACCATTGAGAGGGGGGGGGGGGGAGGGGAGCCGAGGGGGAGGAAAGGCGAAGGAACGGGGAAAGGTAAGCGAAGGGGGTGGAGGAAGGAAGAGTGAGGGAGGGGGCAAGGACGGAAGCTTCCGCCCTGGTCTTGCCCCGGGGACAGACCGTCAGCTCCGAGACGCCTGGCATCCGGTGCTGCGTAGACCGCTGTCGTCGTGCAGTCGATAGTGTTGGCGCACTCTCGGCTGCCTTGCTTTGCTTGCGTTTGCCTCAATGCTGTCGTGGTCATTTCTAAATCATGGAATCTGTACAATAAGCGGAGTCATTCACCGGTCACAAGAGATGGTGCACTGCTGTTGCAGTGAAAACAGTGAGATGTACAGTCCTTACAAGAACAAGTAAAAATGTTTTGGCGAAAATTATCATGTCTTTTTTTTTCATTCCGTGATCGTGTTAATTCTTTAATCTGATCCAGCTGCATGATTCAGATTCCTAGGCAGATTGTGCCGACGGCGTATCGCAGTTGCCATGGATCTCTGCCTTGCTTTCAAGTCTGTGCTTAGAGCCATGACATCCTGTAGAGCCGGAGCTCTGGAAACAACAGGCAGAAAATATATCAATAGCATCAGGTAGCTATTTGCTGACAAGTTTAAGATTCTAATGCCCTTCATCACTGGCTCAAAATATATCATGCATTGCTTTCCTATGGGCTCTTCTTTTTATTGGGAAATTACATTTTCTCTCTTTCCATAATGAAAAGTAATGTGTTTCAGTACAGAAGATCTGGCATTTCATGTGTAACGGGATCTGTGGATTCCCCAAATACTCAGTAAATACAGCTTTGCTGTGGATGCGCTGAATAAGCCTCGCAGCCCGACGGCGGACTGGTTTCTCTTACCTTTCTGACACACCACAGAGCTGCGCGCTGCTGCTCTTTCAGTCACGTGCAAAGACGGGGCTGACCGATATCTCCTCACAAATCTTCACGTCATAATTCGCGCCAACTTGTCTGAGGTTATCCGAAAAGTCGCAAGCCCAAAATAGGAATGCAACGACTGCAACAACTTTGTTTTTAAAGTGGCAGCTAATCGACACTTTCTTTTGATGGGAGAGACAAATGCTGCAATGTGTATCGTTTAGACGTGAAAGGAAACGCTTCTATGAGTGTAATCTTCTTTACAAAACCATATGAAGACATCGTTGATATAACTATGTAAATGCAGAACTATCCCAATTTTAACACAAGACGGAAGGGCTGTTGCTGTGTCTGTAAGCGCGACTACATGAAGTGTCATTTTAAAGACATACTTTTCGTGAATATAGAGGGAAAGGTGGATGACTGTTTGTCACTATCGACGTGCTCCCCAAACAATCTTATTGTACGCATGCATTTCAGGCTTCATATTTGTATCTACCATAAATGCTATATTTCATTAACTCTCGTCTTTTTCCTTCTCCTTTTCATATTAGCTGTGTAGCACACAAATATGGAGACTTTCATCTCCGTAGTTATCACTATACGTAGGGGGAGGACAGAACTCACGAATGATTTCCAGTTTGTTCTGCACCCATTTTCTCTGTCCACCCAGGGTTGGCGAGACCGGAAGTGATGTGTCAGCATGTCAGAAGTTCGATTTCGAGCGCTGTGGACGGCCGCGCCACGTCCCTGGACAGAAGAAAACCAAAGCCGACGCGGCCGGCGGCTCGCTTGAGCGTAAATCCATTATCTCGATGTATAATCAGTCATCTCTAATTTGTCGGGGCGGTCAGGGGTATTAATGGAATTGGCCGAGCGAATTTAGCAACAGTGCGTGCAGCCGAGAGGAATGGCGGTTATCGGAGAGAGCGCAGGCCTCGGGTGTGCGTGGAGAGCGGGAATCAAGGAAGAGCTCCCCTAGCTCCGTCTGCCTCTGCGCACGTCACGGGTTTTGATCGAGCCTGTCGCTACAGCAACTAATGGTGACCCTCTTCCAGGAAATGAGTCGAGTTTAACATTTCCGACATTTTGAAATTGTGGCACCATCTAAAAAGTGTTTGACTGTCTTTGAAATGTTATTAAGCAGTTTACCATGCATATGTTCTTAAAAGGAGTTATAGGCAGTCAAAGACGACAAACGTTTAGAGTGCATTTCTTCAAGAACGAGCTTTATAGATCGAGGTGATATGTCCAAAGCAACCGTCCCTTTAAAAAGGAAGACAAACATTAAATTGACCATATAACTTTACATTTATAATGACACAGAGTGTGTACAATTTCATAATGTTACGTTATCAACTGTTTTGAATGAATGTTTTTCATCGTGAGCTACGTACATCACAAGCAAATATCTTCATACGACATTATCTGAATAGTAACACTAGATGGACATGAGGAAAAGCAGACTGACATTGAAATAAACCTACAGCGAATATTGTGGTCAGTTTCTAATCATGAAGGATGTATCATTTTATGGTTATGAAAATAAACGGAGAATCAAAATGACACAATAATGCAAGGCCTAAATATGTGGTACTGTTGAACAGAAAAAGCTTGCATATTTCACAATATAAACTGGATTTTACTGAACATATGGGTATTGCATTATACGTTTCCATAGTGTTAGATAAAAACCGAGCAATCAACTTCAAAATATTTAAGAACGAATTTCTAAAGACTTATTGTTACAGTTAAGGTCATCATGAATGTATTGAACTACATTCGAAAATCTAGCACGTCAAAATGCTAGTTCTTTTCACGATACTACTTTTGATCCGAGGCACAAGGAAATTAGAGTAATTTAACCCCATGTCCAGATAAATAGACGCCAGCTCTCAGTAGCAGAAATGGCGCGCTAAAAGCACCATCGACTGCGGCCTTGCAGCAGCAGTTGTAATTGTGTATTGCGTCTCTCCTCATTTGCATCTAAGTCCTGGTCGGCGACCTTGTGTAAATCGACACAGATCTGGACCTCGTGCATTCACGAAGGAAATATCCGCTTTGTCTTCAGGGGGCGTATCACGGCAGGTGGTTTGGCCGATATGCGAAGTCGAAGTCATCGGTTCAACGGAGGCTTCCCCGAACACTGGGTTACAGGACGATCGAGTTTCCTCACATCGCTGTCGATGACTTCACTCTAATCTAATTCATTGGTGAAATTGTTTTGCATTAAGTCTTCTATTTCGGCTACAGAGCCACCAGCAAAGTTTGCTGGAAAGGGAATTTACGATTAACAGCCTCGTTACTGGGCGTTGACAGCAGGAAAGCTCCAGACTTGTGGTCAGCTGAACGATTCCAGTGGGTGTTACAATCATGGGTAGTGTCATTCTGTTATGATTATGTTTATTGCGAGAGTTCTCCATAACTATATCATGGTTTGTTCTCTTTATCGTAGTTTTCAGCATTGATTTTAACAGTAATGATCAAGCCCGTCGGTCAGGGGTCAATATTGCTATGATATGTGGGACAAAATTAAACACATTTTGTTTTTGTTTTCTTTCTGAAATGATTAAGCTTTGGAGTATAACCAAGGTCAAGTATAGAAGTATCTTGTTTTAAATGCCTCTCACTGCGTTTCTTCCATCTCTTGACTGTTCCTATTTAACATTTGTCTATACTTGTCTTTGCTTTGTTACATTCCTAAGCTTTGGCTGTTAACACTTTTAGCTTTTTAATTCTCTCATAGTACATTTTTCAACTGTAGAGATAAAGCACAATCAAGATCGAGAAAAGGATTTAAGTGAGTTTATATCGCTGTATTTTGTCCGTCTCTCGTGTTTTCCCATTATATGTTTTTTCTTGTAGTCTTGTCTTCGGATAAACACTCTCTCTCTCCTATCTCCTTGCCTCAGATAGAGCCTCATTACAACATTCAGCCGCATTGTTGAGCTTTGAGGTAAATAAACCTCTTCCTACTCAATATGAAGCAGTATATCTCCAGGTCCGAAGATTATTCAGTTTTATTTTTGGTGTAACTTTAAGATTCTCTCCTTCGTCAACTATTTCTGGTGATTTTGTTTCAGTGAATGCCGAAGGCACGTAATTGTTCTATGAATCGTAACTACTCATCAAGTATTCGATCTTTTTTAAAAATAAATCGTATGTAGGCCTATGAAATAACTAGGCAACCTGGTTTCAGTGAAGCAAGCAATCTCCAACAATATTCCTTATGTGAAAAAACACTTGTCACTTCGTGCGTTTTGCATTTTCGAAAAATGTACACTAAATGTATCTGTTTCATCAACGGCCCTAACATCTATACTATACTGCTTTATACATTTTTTCTTTTTTCAAACATCAGTGTTTGCCTTATAACTTACATTGACAGTGTATTTTGAATCGCTCGGAAATGCGGCGTGAAAACAATGGCAATGGACCTTTCTCGCCGCCGAAAATGCAAATTGCAACCCAAGAAAAATATTGAGTGAAACATAAATTCACCAGAATATGCTTTTCCCGAAAATGATGCATAGACCATATAAGGAACAACCAATGAAGGTGAAGCATGATTCTGACTAATCACAGTCCGGAACTTTCCTGCCTTTATTGAAAGCCAGCCTCGTTCAAGATAAGATCGCCATAATCGAACGAGCGATGTGAGTTACCTCCCTTACCGACTTGTGTTCGTGTTTTAAAGCTTTTTATTTGTTTTCTATTCGTCTTCTGTTTCAAAATATTCAATGGAAAAACGTCAGATGAAGCAGAAAAAAATTGTCTCCGACCTCGGAATGCCTCAACACCGCGATTGTATTGAGCTTCTTAGTGCTAGATGGCTGTAAGAAAACCACTCGACTTTTTTTGTAGACAATTAGTTACGCATCTCTTTAAAAAAAACGTTCATGTCGTTTTGAGTTCGAATTTGAGCGCACACAAAATCAACCTGCACAGGCACATAGAGGGATGGTCAAATTCTTCAATGCAAAACATAATCTACAAATAACTGGTTATGAACTCCATTATCATGTCGGCGCTGTATCGCAATACAAGCCAGCGTGAAAACCGACTCATTTCGTGGTGAAGATCACAATTCTCTTTGCCACTGCACGGCTTTGGTGGTATGTATAGCGTTACCGCGCCAGTCAGTCTGTTTTTTTCCTTCTCCCCTCGCCAAAGGGTTTTCTCCTCAGCCCTGTGTGAATGTGCTCATCACCAGCCTCGCAGACCTAGTCGTTGTGAAGTCTGTCGCAGGCGACCTTTCTCCAGACAAAAATTGGATGTGAGACTAATACTTTGAAAACGTTTACAGTGACCACGAGCAGGCCTTGTTTTCTCGTCTGGGTCGTCCTCTGACGTCACAGGAGTAATCATGGACTTAGAAGCCGCCAGCAAAGGGAGGAAACCAAGTAAGGACAAGGCGATTTGCTGATCCAGCAGTTCTGTGCCGCAGTCTTCCCTGCATCACCCTGCCTAGACGTGTCGAGTCCTTATTTCCCTTTTCTGGTTTGTGTCCGATGTCGGCGGCATTCCCCTGGGTAGTGGAATGTGCTCATGAACTGCCATTGGACAAGCACTTTTTTTCCTAACCCTTTCCTATAATTTTAGTGACATCAATAACATTGTAGATAAGTTGAAAGGGAAGGGAAGTTCCTGTTAATACTTTTTTGTTTTTCGCTTTGGCACGTCGTAGACGTTGAACCAAAGCTAACGCAGTCATACAGAGGGGTAAGTGCATCGTAGATGTTCACCAAGTATCATTCACGCACATACATAATTACACAAATGGATAAATTTACGACACAGGATTGCAGCCAATATGATATTAGCAAGATATTTTATTAAACCCAGATTCTTCCCGTCCCAGGGAAAGAACCATGGCACTGCGCCTCGCACATCGTCCAACCCCAAAGCATGCTCGCCCATTTCCACCTGTCTAAAGACATGCTTCCAACAAGCGAGTAGAAGAAAATGACACCAATTACTTTGCAGCGCAGTTCCCGGAGTGAATGATAACGTGACAGACTACATTTCCGGATGAAAAGAAGCAAAGTAATAGATTGGATTCAACAAATGGAGAAATGTGCATTTCGGAACTGTCAGTTTCACTCTAGGAAAAACAACCCGACACAATGCAGAAGACAACTCAGTTGGGCAGCCTGAAAAAAAACTAATCTAAAAATGGTGTGAGCGCAACTCTTGCGTTAGCTCGGTGCCAAAAGGCTCCAAGAGGAATATAATCAAATTTGACACTTTTTCTTCTCTGAAGGACTCTCTCTCTCTCTCTGTCTCTCTCTCTCTTTCTGTCTCTCTCTGTGTCTCTCTCTCTCTGTGTCTCTCTCTCTGTCTCTCTCTCTGTGTCTCTCTCTGCCTCTCTCTGTGTTTCTCTCTTTGTCTCTCTGTCTCTCTGTCTCTCTCTGTCTTTCTGTGTGTCTATCTGCCTCTCTCTGTCTCTCTGTGTGTCTCTCTGCCTCTGTGTGTGTGTGTCTCTCTCTCTCTCTGTGTCTCTCTATCTCTCTCTGTCTCTCTCTACCTCTCTCTGTCTCTCTGTCCCTCTCTTTCTGTCTCTGTCTCTCTCTCTCTCTCTCTCTCTCTCTCTCTCTCTCTCTCTCTCTCTCTCTCTCTCTCCTTTTGGCTTTACATTACATGCAGTCTGATTTTATTAGTATGATTCTGTTGACAGTTTTTTTGGCGTGTTATATTTTTTATGCAACTGCCGGAAATGGAGTATGAAGTGGAAGGAAGAGCAGTGATGGTTGATGTCATCGTTCAGAGCACCAGCGTTTAGATATATTAATTGGTGCCGTGACCAATACCATACCAGTAAAACTAGCATAATCACCATCAACCATGTCCGCATTATTGTTAAAACTATCACAATGATCATCACCACCTACTCTACCGCCAGTATCACCACTTCCACGTGTGCCCGTTTTACCGCCATTACATGAATCATCTCTGCCGCCAAAAGAATCACCTTCACAACCATTACTAATGCCACCATCTAAACATCGTCACTACCTGATCCGCCGCCACCAGCACCACCAAAAGTACCACTTCCCTCACCACAATAAATACCACTACAACACTATCACCACTAGTATCACTAACCCTACAACCACTGCCACTACCACTATCACTTCAACATCACCATTACCACCACCACCAGGTGCCTAATCCTCAACGCGGTCTTCCAGTACCTACAGTACTACCAATGCCATTACAATCAATATTTCCACCATTTGCAATTTCGTATCACAACGCCAATTTGACAATGCTGATGTCATTAAAACCTGCCATAAACATGCACTGCCAATGTCTCTTTCACCACCACTATCACCATCACTTCCATCACCACTACTACCACCACCACGATCATCATCGCTACTGTAATCAGCACCACCACTACCATTACTTCCATCACCACCACCACTATCACCATCACCACTGTAATCACCATCACCACCACTACCACCACTACTGTAATCACCACCACCACCACCACCACCAGCACTACTGTAATCACCACCACCACCACCACCACCACCACTGTTACCACCACCACCACCACTACTGTAATCACCACCACCACCACCACCACTACTGTAATCACCACCACCACCACCACTGTTACCACCACCACCACCACCACCACTGTTACCATCACTACTGTAATCACCATCGCCACCACTATTTCTTCCATCAACACTACCAGGGCTACAACAACTACACCCACCATTACAACTACCACCTCCATCACTACCACTACCACTATTAAATTTTTCCTCACCACTGCTTCAGCTATCATCACCATCACTATCGCCATTGCCAACACCACCTCCAATACCACCACCGTCACCACTACCATCACTAGTATCAACGCCACTACCATCTCTTCGTCAAACACCATATCTATCGCCACCACCACTATTACAACCACCGTCGCTACTTCTTCTACTACCATCTCAACATGACTACAACCATACCACTATCGCTACCACCACCACCACCATTACTACCACCACCATTACCACCATCACCATCACTATTACAGTCACCGTCTCCAGGACTTCTGCTGCCATCTTAAACACGACCGCAACTATACCACTATCGCTACCACCACCACCACCACCACCATTGCTACCACCACCACCACTACCACCACCACCAACATCACCACCACCACCACCGCTACCACCATCACCGCCACCAGTTCTACTACACCTGCTTCATCTACCACAACTACAGGTACTACATCCATCAACACCAGTACTATTACCAAAAATACTGCCAATTCTGCTGCTACTACCCCCCACCCCCTACCACCCCACCCACCCCACCACTACCACTAGTACCATTACTACTACTACTTTGACTACTACTACTACTACTGCTGCTGCTACTACTACTACTACTACTACTACTACTAATACTACTACTACAACTGCTGCTAATGCTGCTGTTGCTACTACTACCACTACTCCTACTATTACTACTACTCCTACTATTACTACTACCACCACTACCAACACCACCACAGTCCTTAATACCTTATTACCTCCACTACCACCACACCACCACCATCACCATCACCATCATCACCACTACCACTACCATCACTACTGCAACTCCTGTCGCCACCACCATCACCGCTACAACAACCACGACTATTCCAGCCGCCGCCGCGGCTACTGTCTTAACAGTCACCTAACCAGCTCTCCTTTGCTGTAACCACGAACGCTTTCCCACTATCTCAACCCGCCACAACATTTTCTTGAAATGGTTTGTCACCCAAATTTCCTCTCGTTCCCAGCACTCCACTAACACCTTGTCATCATGGCGAACCACCCTGCTGTGTAGACCCGCCTATTCACAGCCACTCTGCATCAACGGGAAGCCAAGCAGCAGCCACTGGCAGTAACTGCATCCGGTTCTCTTCCTGTCCAGGCTGTTTTCGCCCTGATAAGATTTTCCTCGCTGAGGCGACGATGGCTGTGTTGGCTATCTGCTCCAACACAGGTTTGGTTTTTCGCGTGCTGTTTTATGCTACCCGGATGACGTAGAAAAAAATGGCGCCATCGCCGAGAACCAAAAACCCACCATTCCGGAAGGCGTCGTGCGACAGGTTTCTCAATTCACTTTTTTCCCCGACTAGTTTCCCCTCCATCCCGTTCTCCCTTGTTCTCGCGGAAAGAGCTTCTATTTGTGGATGTTTTTAATTCAAGGGGGACGCACTGCAAGCTCTTTTTTTTATCAGATCGATTTTCGTGAAATAAAGGACACCCTGAAATGCGCGCTAGAACCTATTCTATCCGAGGTAAAGCCCGAAAGTTCACGGTAAAAGAGAAAGTGTGACTTCAGGGACTGTTGCGATGGCACTACTCAGAGACAGTAAATGATAAGTTACTCATTGTCTTGTACAACATGGTTTTGCAGCCTTTGCTGGATGGTTGGAGTTTTAGCCCCCAGTGGTAGAGCTACTGCACGCTCACTCCAGTAGGACATTCCAGCGTATCACTCTACAACATCTTTAAGACTCGCATTTAAAAAAGTGTTTCCTTAAGTTAAAGTGTACAACCAAGGTTTTAGATATAGTTCACGAATTTACATGTATGCACAATGCGTAATCCTGCATGCATACACGAACATACACATTTCACGCAGAAACACGAGATGCACGCATTTCCTTCTCTCAGTCTTTATGTTCATCAATCTATCTATCTGTCTGTGTGTCTGTGTGTTTGTCTGTCTCTGCATGTATATGTATGTGTGTGTGCGTGCGTGCGTGCGTGCGTGCATGCCTGTCTGCCTGCCTGCGAGCCTGCCTTCCTGTCTGTCTTTCTGTCTGTCTGTCTGTCTGTCTGTCTGTCTGTCTGTCTGTCTGTCTGTCTGTCGGTCTGTCGGTCTGTCTGTCTCTGTGGGTGAGTGTATGTGCGTGTGTATCTGTATGTCATACTGTGTGTGTATGTGCGCGCGTGAGTGTGAGTGCATCTCTCTATATATATATGTCTAACTGTAGGTTTCAATGTGTCTGTCTGTCTGTCTATCTGTATATATGCCTGCGTGTGTGTGTGTGTGTGTGTGTGTGTGTGTGTGTGTGTGTGTGTTTGTCTATCTGTATATATGCCTCTGTGTGTGTGTGCCTATCTGTATATATGTATGTGTCTTTGTGTGTGTGTGTGTGTGTGTGTGTGTGTGAGGGTGTGTGTTTGTGTGTGTCTGTGTGTCCGTCTGACTGTCTGTCTGTCTTTCTGTGTGCCTGCATGCCTTCCTGCCTGTCTGCCTGCCTGTCTGCCTGCCTGTCTGTCTGTCTGTCTGTCTGTCTGTCTGTCTGTCTGTCTGTTTCTGTCTGCCTGCCTGTATGTGTGTGTCTGTCTGTCTGTCTGTCTGTCTGTCTGTCTGTCTGTCTGTCTGTCTGTCTGTATGTCTGTCTGCCTGTCTGTCTGATTTGATTTTCAGCGACGGGCGAGAAGAGATAACATATTGAATTGATATTCAAATACCTGCCAAAATCTGTACTCAGGACATGAATCAACTCGCACAAATGTTCATCTTTCTAAACAGAACAGTGGGTTTCCTTCACAAGAACGAATTTCCACGCTTCGTTTAGAGTCAAGTGAAAAATAGCAATTCTTTGGATTGACAAGCGGCTGCACTGAAACGTGTTGACTCTAACGGTAATGTAAATTGGCAGGGATGGGAAACCGAATTTGCAAATGAACGAAAAAATCTACAAGGTAGCAAAACTTTAAAGAGACGATCAGAGTGCTGACATGTGCAGCCCAACGCAACCCCCGTGGGAGTAAATTCAGACGGCAGTCAAAATATATTTCTACACTTTTAGGCAAGGATTCAGTTTGAGCTCAAGAATACGCGTACATGTGGGATGCATTGTATGCACTGCATGTAATCTATGGTAGCAAGGCAAGTGCATGAATCATTTGAAAATGTTCACAAGTGCTCCATGCTTTATACACAAGTATACAATAAGCGCTTTAACACAAACTTATAAAAACATCATTGTCATTTTCTGTTAATTTCAGATGCATGAAGGAGGAGCCAGAACACTTTGTATTGAAGTATAGTTCTACCATTTCAAGTGCGGACATGAACATGTTACAAAATAATAATATTGAACAACCCATGGTCATTGACATGGGCACAACACTTTGCTTTCGTGTCCTCTCCACCAATATAATTCGTGTCATTGAAATTCCAGCTCTTGAATGTGCGGGGCCATGGTCCTTGTGTCCGACACGATGGAGAATGCAGGAGAGCCGTGGTAAACACGGTGCAGAAGGCCAGAGGTAAAAGGTCGGGTGGACATAACAGACTGAACCAGCATCTTCACAAAAAGATGCGTGTTGTGTCCTCCCCTATGTGTCCTTGTGGAGAGGCAGAACAGGACACGGCCCACATCCTACAGGACTGCGGGAGCATCCGGTTGCTGAGGGCAGAGATTTGGCCAACGCCGGAGTCCTTGCACAACAAACTGTACAGGCCGGTGGATGCGCTGCAGAGGACCACTGATTATATTTCAAGATCTGGACTCCAAGTGTGATCGGCGATCGAGAAGAAGAAGAAAGGTCGGGTCACCTAATCGCTACGATGATGGATGTTCCACTGGCGGTTGCTGAATTGGAAGATCTGTAGAAGCGGCAGCTTGCATAGCTTGATGGACCCTGCCCCTCTTCCATGGTTGTTGTGTCTCGCAATTTTCCGCCTCTAAGCCATTCTGAACACAGAGATTACTATTGACTAGTATCAGCGGCGCTGAATGCCTCTAAGCTTCACTTTAAAACTGGCTTTTTGGAGTAACCTTCACAATCTGACAGTCCATCTCGCAGATTTGTCGTCTTTGTCGCTTTTCAGATGCAGACATGACCAATGTCAAAATGTGTACGTAGATTTTCTCAGGACCCTGAATGTTTTATTTTATTGCATTGTTTGTTCACGAGTTGTAACGATATGAATCAATGTGTAGCTGCACGCGAGGAACACTCTGAAAACGTCAGTACTCCATTCATTACTAATACGTTATGGTGTACATTATCATTGCAACAAATAACTGTTTGTGTACATCATTTGCAGCAAAACAATCCACTCGTCACAGTGCAAAACGTTGCTGTTGTTTAACCTTCTTTATAGTGCCACATACATGTACACACATACAGTGTGCACGTTGAACTGCGTGTCCTCTTCCTCAGTCCTTCGACTTGGACTCCTTTGTCTCTCTGTTACTGGACAAGGCCACCCCATGACACACGGTGCTACTCTCTCGCAGTCTAGACTCCATCCATCTTCCCATGCCATGAACCAGACACGAACGTCTACAGCGCCCATTCAAATACACTGTCTTTGGCCCACTGAAGAGGTGGAAGAGACGGGAAGGAGAGGACCCTTGCTGGACGTCGTTAGGGATCTGTAGTGAAAAGGGAGGCAATGGGATTGGTATGGGGTGGAATAAAAGGTAAATGTGAAGATGGCTTTGGAGAATGTAGACGCTACTTTGATTCATGACGCACTTGCTTGCTGTTTTCTTGTCTCTTCAGTAAGGAACTGACCTAACAAAGTATTAGTACAGATAAGTATGTAAATCTGTTCTCTTCATTGTATGAAGCATTTGTTACCAAGTTCGTTCAAAACCATGATGCATCGTACACTAGAAATAACATCGCTTCCACTAGTATTTGCTTCTATCGTCGCCGCATTATAGTATGCATTTTGAAAAGACAAAGTAGATGTCGATGTTGGTGGATGAAGTAGCAATAGTGGAACGAGTAAAGGTATCCAAAAACAGTGAAAACGCAGGTCAGTTTGTCAAATAATTGCAAGGCAAGATGGGGAGAGTTTTGAAGTGCTCAGAAAGTGTGTGAATGTCCTCAACCAGCATGAGGTAGTGTTCGCAAAGTGATAAACATATTCTTGAGACACAGGCTTCATAACATGGCGTTGTGAGCTGAAAGGGAACGATTTCGAATATTCTTTGAAGGAACGTAGTGCAAAGAATCAAGAAGTTCATGCACAACCGAGAACCATTATGATGCTAAAACGTTACCTCCACCAGTCAGTAATGTATAACGTAGCGCTACCGAAATGTCCATGGCCGAATTGGCGTCTGACGACTGACACACCTACACATTCACTCGCGGCAACTTGCATGAAATCGCACTCGGCAAACCTTCTTAAAATGTCCTCAAGATTATCGCGAGATCGACATCCATGAAAGTCAGGAGGAAGAGGATCGAGGCCATAATAAAAATCAGAGGTCAAGGACACTGCGGAGGAACATTTCAGGGTCAGATGTTACTGGGTTATCAGAGACAAGACAATCAAATTCCACGCCTCTGGCAAACCATGAGGAAATGAGCGTTTGTTCGGATGAGAAGGGGACCCACTAGAAGATTGCTTCAACTTTCGCCTCTCAAAGAATCACTTCCAACAGCTTTTTCGTGTCTCGAAAATGCTGCAAATGACTAACCCAGTGAGGCCGATACGGATATTTACCTTACCTTGCCCGACTTGTACGTTGAGGTGATCGACAATTCACGGTAGCTTCCGGAATCGATTCGACGTCCGTGCAAGGTCAGCCTTGAGCGAGGGACCAATCTCCGGCCAGCCATTATCCACACAAGTCGCTCAGAAGCTTTTCCCCTGAGGTGCTGAACGGACTGTCGTTGCCTTTGCCAGTCATTGACGCGTGAAACGCAATGCCACTTCTGTCGGGGAAATGCTTGAAGTTAACCAGAAGAATCTCCTTCGATGGAGGCGTTGCCACGCAGACCGAATCGAAACTCTTGCGTGTGCAGGCAGTAGTTGAATTAAGGGGATATTTTCAGACTCGGCGCTGTGGTTTTAATCAGTGCATGAAAACTGCTGCATCAGTCGTGAAAGAATGCGTCTTTGGAAATATAATTGATAAGGAAGAACAATGCTGAACGTTCTAGACAACAAACTGAAAATATTGACAACACTCAAATGACTCAAGGCTGAGGCCTTCTATTCTACATGTCGGTCCGCCTGTCTCACTTTGTGTCCCTCTGCATGTCTCTTTGTGCTTTTGCGTGTGCGCGTGTGTGCGTGTGTGTGTGTGTGTGTGTGTGTGTGTGTGTGCGTGCGTATCTGTGTGTGAGTGCGTGCGTATCTGTTTGTGTGTGTATGTGTGTGTGTGTGTGTGTGTGTATACTCGTGAGCGCGTGTAATACACGCTCTCGCGCGCTCGCACGTGTGTATGTGTGTGTGTGTGTGTGTGTGTGTGTGTGTTCGTGTGTCTGTTTGAGTGTGTCTGTCTGTGTCTCGTCTCTGGCCGTTTGTCTGTATGTCTGTCTGTGCCTCTCTCTCTCTCTCTCTCTCTCTCTCTCTCTCTCTCTCTCTCTCTCTCTCTCTCTCTCTCTCTCTCCCTCTCTCTCTCTCTCTCTCTCTCTCTCTCTCTCTCTCTCTCTCTATATATATATATATATATATATATGTGTGTGTGTGTGTGTGGGTGTTTGTGTGTGTGTGTGTATGTGTATATGTGTGTGTGTGTGTGTGTGGTGTGTGTGTTTGTGTGTGTGCGTGTGTGTGTGTGTAACTCAAGTAAACGTATAGGCCGTACCTCAATCATTACAAGGGTTTACAACACACGTACTATGCTCAGCTTGGAAGCGCATTTTTAGTAGCAGGCACAGACAGATGCTAAAATACCGTCTCAAATACACAGTTAGGCAGCTGAGAGACTTGAGAGAGACCGTCTAATATTCTTTTCTGTTTTGGTTCACAGCTTTCCTTAAATAATGAGAAGAAACAAAAACAATTACTAGCGCATAAACTATATTATCACTGACAGCACCAACGGGTCATTGGGTGAGCGATATTGCCATTTAGTAACTCTCGTGTCGTAGTTAACATGTATCGATTTTTACAGTTGCACACTTTTATTCTGCTCCCGTCTCCCGCGCCTGGCTGTGCCTCACAGAAACTGTATCAGCTGCTGGGCAGGGAACATTCGCCTCAACCGAAATATACATGTAGTTACCTCTCCATCACGCATAGCCGCCAAAAATTTAACACACGCACACACACATACAATCGCGCGCCCACGCACGCACGCACATGCACATACACACCTTCACAGACATTGTCTATCGACCTTTTGACGTTTTTCCGTCGATACCACTGCTTTTACAGGAAAAAGGTTTGTCCACGAAACTTTATCACACTAAATGTATGTTAAAGACTATCAAAAGTCTCAATGGAAGAAAAACGCATTAATGTACATTAAGCAACTAATATACTTTTATACAAAGGTTGACAACGAAACGTCATGTTTTACAGATGCCTGAAGTTATATTTTTAAAACAGAGATGTCACACATATGGTGGAGGAAAACACTTGTTCAGTTGTCAAATCCAGGAACAAACATGGTTCCGAAGTTTATCAAGATACCTTTTGGGTAATGTGCTGAGAGGCTGCTGTTAAATGGGAAAATGTATGTCTTTTGACGAGTTATTGTGCACTGTTACAAAAACTCTCTCTCTCTCTCTCTCTCTCTCTCTCTCTCTCTCTCTCTC